>JBBPQD010000002.1:0-75311 GCA_038092355.1 Caloboletus inedulis
CCACCGCCACGGCGGTACCGGGTGCCGTCGAGCGGGGGATATTCAGCGGGTGGGGTTCCACTGCCGTCGAGTGCTGGTACGCCGTATTCACTGTATGGGCGAAGTGTGGGGAGTGCAGGAGTGACACCGGCCGCGCTTGGACGGGTCAGGTCATTTTCTACAGACAGGGGTGGTTGAATGTAATAGGAAGTGATGACTAATCAGATGTTGTAGTAGCTTTCTTTTGTACGACGAGGAGGAAGCGAATGACGGCCAGGCCGAGTCGAAATCAGCGTCTGCAGGTCAAGTACAACGTCTCGACTGACTGTCAGTACCACTCTCTCCTTCTCTTCCTCCTCCTCACCCACACCTCAACAGTCCCACACCTCGGCCTCCACTCCGCCTCTGCCTCGGGCGACATCGGTCTCGTCCAGTACGCCATCTCCCATGGCCAGCCTGTCAACTCCGTCCTCGACGGTGTCCTCCCCCTCCATGCAGCCTGTGCAGGCGGAAATGTCCTTGTCGTCAACTTTCTAATCGACTCCGGCGCCGACGTAAACGCCCCAAGGTTCGCTCCTTTCCCGCCCCCTTCCTGCCTTCTTATCGCTCACCCACCTCCCAGACTCCCCCGCCGCTACTCTGACCGCAATCGTGACACAGCTGCGCCCATAGTCGGCACATCAGGCTCTACCCCACTTCATTTTGCAGCCGCCAACGGTCATCTCACCGTCGTCCGCACCCTCCTATCACGTGGCGCAATTCCAGATCGTGCCGACAAGCACGGAATCACCCCAGAGTTAATCGCTCGCAAAAATGGCTGGATCGAGTGCGCAGAAGTGCTCGCCCAAGCTTTTACTTCTGTCATTGCAGCAGCCCGCGTACCTGCCACCACTCACTCCAACCTCCTCTCTCAGCAGCGTGTTGTACCTTCATGTCCCGTAGAGCATTTAGAGGCCTCCTTGCGAAAGCGCCTACACTTTAAACGCTCTGTGGACCATACACTTTCCGCCACCAATGGCTCATCCGATCCAGAAGCCAAGCCATCCCTCCCATCTTCGATCCGCTCTGACCAGGAGCCCTATGCTCAAGATTCTCGCTCGGGAGACAACCCAGCCTCTCTCGCCACTCATACGATCCCGCTTCCATCTGGGCGCCGTCCTTCCCTGCCGCAAGCTCTAGATGAGTCATCCGTCAAACCATCCTTCCCCGCCCGCTCCGCTCGGCCGAGATCAGCCGGTACCGGCGCCGATTCTCGTAAACTACACTCCAAGTTGTCCCTCCTCAGCCTTTTCAAGAAATCAAACGCCGATGGTTCGAGCTCCAGCGTTGCCTCCTTTTCCGAGTCCCCTGTTCCCTCATCATCACCTTCACGTCCGGTCCCTATTCCAAGCTCACGCGCGCACCTATCAAACACGCCGCCCGTCTCCCCCCGCAGTATCTCAATCCCACTGTCTTCTTCACCCCGTGACACCTCTCATCCCCAGTATCAACGCCACAAACTGGAAAGTAGCCCTTCGTTGATCAATGTCCGAGCATATCCGCTTCATCCTGCAGACCTTCATAGTGTGCTGACCGCTGAGCGGTCACGCAATCACTCCGTCTCGGGCACCGATGAGGATTCAGGAAGTGTAGACGGTTCTACCTCTGTTTTCGGTACACCCATCAAATCCGGTATTTTACGGATGCATAATCGTTCTCACTCTGGCCACGGATCAGTGTCGCAACCGGGATCCCTCCCTCGCAACATCCGTTTCGAGAGGTCTGTCTCAGAGTCCACCCCCCACCCAGGTCGCGCACGAAGTCCTGCCTCTCGCACGCAATTGGAAAACAGGATGCGTTCCCTTGGCATTGCTTCAGGCGGCCAGCATGAAGATGAGTACGACAGGATACCAGACACTATCGAAGAGTCCCCCATTGTACCACATGCTATTCCACCTGTGTTTGTGAACATCATACTCGACCATGATGACGATCCTGAAGAAGAATACGGCATTCCGTTGTACAACCCTGAGTTGCATCCCATCCAAGACCATTCATCAACCAATTCCCAACTCCCTTTCAGCATCAATGTCCCCCCGCCCACCGAAGATACACTGGCTGAGAATAGGCTACGCGGGGACTCTGTGAGCAGTGCCAGTACTACTGCCACCGCCTCCACATATCCTCACTCGGGTTCAAGTGACGCTGCATGGAGCATCGCTACCCCCAGCACACCGCATCTCCCCGGAAGTCCAGGCATTCGGCTCGCGCTTGGGGAATACGACGCTGATCCCGAAGCAACACGTGAGATGCAACAGCCTTTTCGTAGGCTGAACTTCCCATTTGATATCGATATCTCGACGATCTCCTCACATGCACAAGCGGAAGAGCTTGTTCAGCGCACCCAACAGTCCATCCTGAGTATGGAGCAATACCTGGAACAGCACGTGGAGAGAGATTCGGAGACGGGCAGAACCCCTCTCAGTGCAAAGCTTGCTGCCTATGGGCAGAGTCTAGCTATTGAGAGGCGGCTGAAGGAAAAGGCTACTGCGCAGACTCCCGAGCAGGACGCGGACGTCGGATTTACCAACGGTGGCGTGTCCCTGTTGTCCGCAACCAAACCCTCTCATATCTATCCTTCGCCGCACTCTGGCCATAGTGGTAAGTTCGGTGACTTTAGTCGCTATCAGTAACTAAACTGGGTCCTCAGCTTCCTCAAGCGGAAAAATATCGCAAGAACAGCAATCTGAACATTTGCGTCAAACCACATGGACAGCCACTTATGATGATTTACCAGGCTTTGGGTCCAGTCCACCGGGAGAGTTGACAGATAGTCCACGTTCACGCACGCCTGAAGTTCATCCAGACCTTGCGTCTGGTCTCCACGCAGGCGCACCTTTGTCCCGCGTGTCGACGACTCCAAGTTATGATTCCACATCTGTGCAGCGTGGCCGCGAGCGAGACCCGTCGCGTAGCTTTCAGAAACTCAGTAGAATGGGCTTCTCTACCTTTGACAACTGGCATCCTTCCCCTGTCAAGGGCCGTGCATCTAGATCACCACCCCCGAGCCTCCGCTTTGGATTACGGACGATCATGCAGAGTTTCCAGGGCAAGTAGGACTCTCTCTCCTTTTCTCCCTCTCGCGTTATTATAACTGTGATCGTCTGCGACATCCCCCACTCGTAACTTATTTCTTGCTTTCGCGTTTTTCAGTGTATCGTTTGTACGTGGTTGTTGTATGATCGTCGATCATGTATGTATTGTCCCCGTTTCTTGGTTGGCGCCGTACTGGGTTGCGCCGTTATGTATTGGCACTATGTAAACTATTATTAAACTCACAAACGTCATGGACAGTCCTGTGTTTCTCAGCCGCTATCGGAGTTTTTGATGCGCGTTATCGTGGTTGGCTACCCAACCACGGGCCCGGGCGTGCAAAAAAAAAAAAGAACAGTAAGTACACATACGCTTTCTGACGCTTCGACGGGGATGGCTACACTTTTCGGCTCTGATTCAGACCGGGTGGGTCTAGCTATTGTACGCTTATTTAGATTGTTAGAGAACCCTCATACTAGTAGACTGACCCATGATTCATCATGGCATAACCACCAGGTTTCAATCTCACCTCTTTGATTTAAATCAACACGATCTGGGGGTGCCCCTTGTCGCTTTTGAGATATTCAAGCACATATCAGAAACCTCAATGGATTCTTTTTGTTCTTCATGTGAGTATGTTGGGAATGCGTTCTGAAACGTGTTTGCATTCACTGCAACAATGAGCAATTTACATAAGTGGTACAAAGCGAAAGACATTCGGCCAGCGAGTAAGTCAAGTAAAAAAAAAGATTCAGACGTCCAAGCGACGAAAATTCTATCAAGTCAACGATAAAAGTAACAAAACTGCGCTGTCGCGAGAGAAAGCATAAGAGGGAGTTATCCAACGGCTAGAACAACGGGCGTCTACACATGTCGAGAGCGAGCGCATCAACTCCGCTAGAAATAGCCGCCCTCGTCTTCCTCCATCGCTTCCACCACCGCTGGCGTTTTTCCACCCGTACACGCCAGTCGGTGTTTTTTGTTCGCATCCGCTCTGCTCAGCGCCAGGCCGCAGTGAGGGCATGTCACCTTGATCCCAAAGTGACACGCAACAATATGCCGCGGGATGTTCCTGCGCTGCATGTACGTCGTACACTCACCCCACGCACATGTGATCATCTGGCCGTCGCACGTGAAGTCGTGCTCGTCCCGAAGGTGATTCGTGACGCTCCTTCTATTTCCTGCGACAAGTGCTGTGCACTGGCTTGTCCACATACATTGGAACGTGGTCTCGTTCGAAGGATCCCACCTTTCGCCACGCGATCGGGGTGCGGATGCTATGCGACACGTGAGTTCTTACAAGGAGTTGACGACGGAAAAGAAGAGCGTACAGGCAACCGGTACAGGATTACTGAGCATCGGAGACTGCACAGAATCTTGGGAAGGAAGAGGACCGGTCGGCATAAATCCGCGTTCCGAGCGTCCAGCGATCACCGAAGAGGTGGCCAGCTGGAAGGGAGGATTCTCGGGTCTCGTTGCAAGAGAACCGATAGAACTGCTATGGTCATTGTGCTGTCTAGCAGTATGCACAGGATAGCCCCAGGAAGAAGTGGGCTGCCAGGAAGGACCAGGAGTTTGTGGCCAGTTCAGAGAAGGAGGTGGACAAGGCTGGAATGCATGTAACGCTCTCGGGGCAGCTGGAAAGGCTTGCTCTAATACGGGAGCTGCTACCTCCATTCCCATTGGATTCGATCCTGGTTCAGCACTTCCTCCTGGTGCGCCAAACATTGATCCAAGGGGAGCTTCGCCACGGGGCGGATTGCCTGGCCATACACTCTCTCCGTACAAAGAAGAGGAAGGGTCGGCAGTTGGCCATGAACTCGGGTGTGGCGCAAGATTCATAGGCACGTAGCTACGATCACACGATCAGTTCTCGCCCTCTTTAAGCTGGGGATCTCGTCATGCATACTTTTCTCGGCGGGGTCCACCTGTCCAATGCAATCCGTTGTAGGACGAATTACCAATGGCTGGCGCGTTTTGTGGTCGCGACGTCGAAGTGTAATAAGCGGACAGCTCTGGATCATCTCCCTGCCCATACAACGTGCCACTGCTCGTAGGCAATTTAACATTACGTCGTTGATGAGGAGATGGGGGTCTTACTTGTTTGTGAAAGGAGACATTTCCAGCCTAGTAGGTTCGTGAAAGCAGAGTCGGTGATGGGTCCTTGGGTGCGTACCAGTGATGTTTGAAGTTGAGCTTAAAAAGTGCCTCAGAGGTGATGTGATCCGGGCCCATTGTTCCAGAATTTGCCTCGGGTCGGGAGGCAAACGTTGCCTGCACTTCTGAGCGGATCACACCGAAGTGAGTTGGAAAATAATTGTCATACAGCAAAGCACGAGATTTACTGCAGCCCGATAGCTTCACAAATAACTTGCACCGCCGAAGAGTCGGCTCCTAGACAACGGCAACCAGGGCGTGATCGGCAATGAACACATGACAGGGGACAGTGAGAATCCCAAAAGCGTTCAGTCATGAGTTGAGGTGTACGCTCGACCGTAAGATTGAGTCTGTGTGCTCACTGCTAGTAGGCGGTGACCACGTGTTTGAGTTCTGGTGGAAGAAATGGATGACACGAGCACGGGGAGTACAACGTGCCAGGCGATGCGCATCTTGTCTCGACTTGCTCAAATACGACACCTCGAAGGAGGCATCGCTCTGAGCCATGCTGCACATACGCGCCCTAAAATTGGCGATATGGATGACTGAACCGAAGCACATAGCTAAAAGCATACCTTTACAGAGGGAAACGATGCTCGGGCAGCAAAATACTCCGAGCACGACTTCAAGCTTCGACGTCGACCCCGCAGCGTGATTCTCGCACACAATTGATTGATGCCGAAACCAACTCAGCTTGGTAGTCTTTGCTGTGGTCTTGTCGGCCCAGACTCAGAACGGAGCAAAAACAACTCCACGCGTTCTCAGATGAGTGGAAGGAACGATGGACGTATAACCACACGAGTGGACTCGATGACCTGTGGCCTGTGATCGATCACTCCACGGTATGGCAGTCCCGCAAAGCTGCTCGTCCGCATGCCAACACGAGAAAGGGGCGCTGAACGACAAAGAGGCCGGAAACAGTCTCCAATACGGTAGCTGGGCCTCGGAAGTGACTTGTGTCAAGGCTGATCAGGTTCCTTGCGTGTATGTCGGGGGTAACCACCACTACGACCACTGCTTGCACCGCTAAGTAGTTTGGCACGGCAAAGCCCGCGGTGGGAGAACGACGTTTCGCGGATGTCAATCAATTGGAGGTTCTATCGACTACGGCGATCATGACGGGTCAGGAAACCCATAATTTCCTCGCTTGATTATGCACATCTGTCACTATGCTAAACACTGTGGTGGGGTTTTCCTTGAAACAGAGTGCTGGGCAGACTCCACCAGAGTATGAATTCGCATGCAATCATAGTGTGTGACTGAGTCTGTGTAAGGGATCCTAATATGTCCTATCTAGACGCGTGAAACATGTGCATGACCATGAATGACCGTATAGCGTGCCGTCAAAGGGTCTCATATGCGCTCGTAGACCGTCCTTGTCGGAAGAAATCTAACTTGTATTGCTATCATTTTTTTTTCGTATCCCATGCCTGCACGTAACCTGTGGTGGAAGAAGCGGTGCATCTTCCTTCCCCGTTACCCCGTCTGTACAGTGTAAGGGGGAAACTTGAAACATTTGCTCCATCTCACAGTACACGGTGCGAATTTTGTGGATCATGATGGACGCGTTTGGAATGCACTGTCATCGTCGTGTATACATACATGGAAGAACGTAACCTAAGTATTAGTCACCAGGCTGTAGCAGATGTATAAAGGGTGGTAAAATAGTGTGCCCTCCTCACAGCGCCAACATGTAACAGGAAAACATATGTAGAGGTCCCAGATACTGTCACAGACAAGTAAAAAGAAGTGCATCCGTTGAATACAAATCATGACCCAGGAGTTTCAGCCGAGAATCATCAATGATTAATGATATGGCAAGGTCGTCGAGGAATCGGAGAACACATCATGAGCGCCAAGCACTTGCTGCCGGGCAAACGCGTTGATGCTTGGATATAACGTCCTGGCGAGACAGCTTCTTGGAGCACATAGGACAGGTTACTTTAGCCTGCAAGTGACACGTAACCATGTGCCTTGCAATGCTTCCCTGCTGCATCGTTTCTCCGCATCTGGCCCAGTGGCACCTCGTCTGTCGAGTATCACAGCCGCCGAACCCATGATATGCGTGCAAGTGGCGATTCATGTAGGATCTAGTGGCCTGGACCGTGACATTACAGATAACGCCACCCTCCGTCCATAGACAAGGGTACGAGGCAGGAGCATCCAACGTCCCGCTATATGGCTCCGAAGTGTCACCCAGATGAGGACCAGGAGAGGAGCTAGTATCGTGAAGTGCGAAAGCGGGAGGATAATCATTACTGGGAGGTGGCAGGTTTTCATCTATATGGTTGACCTGAGTATTCGCAGTGGACCAAGAAGATCGGTGACAAGGAAATTCGGGATACAGTGTCGGATTTAATGTGGAATGATGAAGAGTAGGCGGAGAAAGACCATAGGTGGCATTTGGGAGTAGATTAGGTGAATAATAAAGTGATTCCCACAGGTTGTATATTTCGGGGGGTCGACAAAGGCCCAATATTCCGCAGTCGGTGGGAGTATTGTCCGAAGGCTCACTCCCCGCAGGTGAGAGGTCATGCGATGGATGCGTGAGTCGTAGGTGAGGGTTCAATTCACCATGATATGGCGCAGGGGACGGGTCAGAAACCTGAAAGTCATTACTATGGTATCAGAAGGTCAGAAAGGGGTGCTCTTGAACAACGGTATCAGTTCCCTCACTATGTGTGCGCTATATCAAAACGTGAGGTCGTAGGTGGTAGTACATACGGATGGCTGCCAATCAGCAAACATCAGAGCCTGGAATCATAAACATCGATTTTTATACTTACGTGACATCCACATAGTGCAAGTGCCCTGCCTCGGAAACGGTCGAGCCGTAGGGGCGGGGGGGGATTTGATCATCATGGGGACTGGTTTTGATTTGAAACCTGTGAGGCGGTACTCCCATTGGAAGTTCGTCACTGACCATGGTGTCTGCGTCATCGCGCAGAGTAGTATCCTGGGATATACGGGACGGAAACGGTGTGCGCTGACAGTCAGAGTCCCCTATAGTTGGGGATCAATGGGATGTCAAAGAAACATGAAAAAAGGCGACGATTCGACCAAATGACAAGGGAGAGCTATGGGCCAATGATGATGCTGAGGGATATATATAAACAGTGCTGAGAAATGACTATCGGCTAAAGTGACTTGATATCTCGTCACATTGTTCATCCCCGTTGCTTGGCACCGAGGCACACCGAAGAAACATGTGTGCATATGGCTATTGGAGGGCGACGGGGATAAGGGCTGGTGGAACACGGGGTGGGAATCCTCTTGCCAACGTTACGTGAGGGGGCCAAGATGGCAGATAGGCGCTGACGCAGAACTGATATATCCTGAAAGGAGTGAAATTGCCTGCTCCATAAAGTAAAGTTACGATGGTGAGATGCGGAAGTAAATTCAGTGGCGGAATAAGACATCTGAGAGATTGGCGCCTGGTAACCTCCCGTTGAAGACCTACATTTTTTTTTGGAAATCGGCGCAGTAAGCTTCCGCATGGACACGGATTCACCGTGCACTTGCTGGCGGAGAACTTCGTGGGATCGGTCGGCCTCGTTGGATCACTAAGTAGCAATGACAGTCATGCCTGGCGGCAAGTCGGGTTGTTGGTGAAAAAGAACATACTGGTAGTAAAATATCAACGCAACGCAGACCAGCGAACTTCTTGCGGAAACGGAGATCTAAGCGAGGGGAGCGTACCAGGGTCAAGACTTTCCGAACATGATGGGGTGGAAGGACTGAGGGGACATCCTTTCAAAATGTGCTGTCCAAAATAAAGTTATCAATATGCGCCGACAGTCAAGGTATTTCTTACTACGCGATGAAAGATTGGCGAATGGAAATTAGTGCTGCCTCAACCTTTGGCCAGCGAGGTCGTTAAGTTGGCCAGCTAAGCAGTTTTAAGGGGGGTCATACCAAACTGCTCAACAGCCTCCAAACTTCTTCCCCTTCACCCAATGTGTTGGACATCCGTCCTGCCTCTGAATCTAGAGCCACAGATGTAGACAGTCATCCTACCGCTGTCAGTGATGTACCAATCGGACTAGAAGACCATTTACAGGCAGTGCCAGTGACAGCACCATTTCATGGCAACACCTACGAAACCAAGATGGAAATCGCGTGGGGTTGGTAGACATGAGGCAGGATTCATTGACAACTCAAACCCGGCATCAACTTTCTCCCTTCCAATCCACAAAGGGCTGGTCAAACTCGAATCAGACGTCGCTTCCCAAAGTCGTGACCCACTCCTGGACCGGCCATCAATATATCGTTTCTTGTAAGTAACTTGCGTTTTATCGACACCACTCGTTCACTCCAATCAACTCGTTCAGACAGCACTTCATTCGGGACACCTTCCTGACACGAGATCACCATGGGCAGAGCAGAGTGAGCACAACATTGAAATAGTGACATTCAACCAACGTCGTTCGCAGACGGGTGTACAAGGTCGCATTATTCGGTGTCACTGGTTGCGGGAAGAGCTCAATTATCAACCTTCTCGCTGAGAAACCAGTGGCGAACGTGTCTACAGGTGTGGAGGTTTGTACCAGGCGAGCTCGATGGTACCCAATCTCGCTCGGAGAGAACAATTTCCGATTGTGGGATACGATGGGCTTTAATCAAGCCGAAGCAAAGGGCATCAATCCGCTTTCCCCTTACGAACAAGCGCACGCTCTCTTGCGAAATTTACAGGATGGGGTTGATCTTATTCTGCTCTGTGCTCGGAAAGACGGCATCAGCGCTTCACTCCGTAACCTCTATTGGTTGCTGGACAGCTTCTTCTTTTGTGGTCAGGCGCAAATAGCCCTCGTCTTGACCCACTTTGATACCCCCCATGACCAATGGTGGGAACGAAACAGGAATACTATCGCTCAGAGATGTGGAATTCCAGTCCAATTTCTCCCATATGCATGCATCACCACGGTCCAGAACGGAGCCCCGCAATCCGATACTATCTATCATCAATCAAAGCAGGCGCTGAAGGCGCTACTGGAAAATCATGCTACCGCCCCAACCCCAACCCCGCTACGTCTCGATCTCGCATCGGACATTGCTAGTGCTGCGGCCGTTGAAAGCTTAAACGTTCACTGCCAACTAAGCATTCCCGATGCTACGGCATTGGTGGAAAAGTTCAGGCTGTCGAAACGACCCTTTCATGCGATTCTCTTCGGGGAGGTGGGCGCTGGAAAGAGCTCAATCGTCAATCTCATCGCTGGACAGCCTGTAGCGGAGATCTCCTCCAGTATAGACAGCTGTACGCTGGATGCCCGCAGTTACAAGATCAGCACAGGGTTGCACCAGTTCCTGGTCTGGGACACAGTAGGTCTCAATGGCATGTATATCGGGCACGATGTGTGCAGAAGGGCCATAGAGAACGCTGTTCACCTGATTCGCGATCTGCACAGGCAAGGCGGGATTGACTTGCTTGTATTTTGCAAGAGATTCGGCCGACTCACGCCTTCGGAATTGAACAGCTTCAGGCTCTTCCAAGAATTCCTCTGCGAAGGCCAAATCCCAGTTGCGTTCATCATCACACACCTCGAATCTCAAAACTCAATGGAGAAGTGGTGGGAGACGAATGGGGAGGGCCTCCTTAAAGCTTGCAACCTGAAGACGAGTGCGGTGGCTGGGCATGCGTGTATCACATCGCAAGCGCTGGACGATCCAGACGACCAGAAGCTCCGTGACAAACTATCATTATCCAGGGAATCAGTCCAAGCCATGCTCGAGGATTCGATCTCTTTTGGCAGCGCCTTCAAGGACGAGGGAACCTGGCTCATGTCGTTCTTGAAAAAGCTTGTAGGAATGGTTAGAGTCGGAAACCCACCAAAGAGGGAAAAGATAACTGTCAAGAACCTCATGGACCGTTGTGGGTTGACCAAGGAACAGGCCGAGGAATTGGCCAAGCTGCTCTATACACGAGGTCAGTAGTCACATCTTATACCGTTGGTCCACAGCTTACTGGCAAAAGTAGGTTCTTAGACAGACCCCACCGTCCTATGGATCACAAGTACAAACTGCTTCGCATTTCCTAGTAAATAGTACCACTAGCTATATTATAGTATGCAGTACATACATACACTGAATCGATCATGAAACAGAATGTAGGCCTCTGGATTGGCGTATCACTAGATCACGAACAAGCCTCTGTGTTTCCCTGTAACTCGCGCCCTGATGGTTCCAGGAGGGGTGAGCCAGGTTCCAAACATTCAGACATATGTGATCAGCGAATCTGACTCGAACGACATCTTTGAGATCCTCGCCGTTCGCCTCCTACTACTTCTCGATGAATCCGCGGCGATAGATGACAACCAGCGCCAAAGGAACGCCTGCTCGACAGAACGTCTTCCAGAAGGTGCACAGGTGCGCTACCTGCTCGGCGCATGCAGTACACGACAAGCATCGACACCGCCACTGGCGCCTTGACCGCACCCCGAGGTGACGGACGGTGTTTCAACTCAAGTGTGTCGTAAAACCTGGGCATAAGATCAGAACGGGATGGAGATGCAAAGAGGTGTCTCCCGAGATCTCGCTGGAAGAGATTGGATAATCCATGATGATGGAGTGAGCGACCCCAATGTCGTTGCTCACTGGAGCAACAGGGAGACGCCAAGTGATCCGAGGATGGATATTTCAGGACTTCCTGCTCCCCCCCCCCCCCAACTTGAGTCGCTCATGGCAACAAGACCGTATCGCTGCTTACCCTTGTCGAGCAAAAAGACAATTATGACTTGCGGCGCTTTCAAGAAACGAAAAAGCCTCGAAACCTGGCATCCCGACACGAATTTTGGACAGCCAACGAGAATCAGGGTCAGGTAGGCGGCCCATCGGGCATAGAGGTCTCGATCACTGGTTTTCCACAGTCAGAGAGGCCTGGAGGAACCAATGCGATGTAGGCGGTGCTTTAGCAGGGCAAAAAAGAAAAAAAAATGAATCGGCTACGGACCCACAGTATACGAGATTCCGGAAGTGCCAAGACCGCAATCTTCTCGATGCGTGAAGAGAATGGCCGTTTGAACGGCGATGAGAATCTGATGCAACATGTATGCAGCGTTCCGGGAAGCATTCAGGAATTCGCCCTTTGAGTCTCATCAAATTAAATAAACGGATGGAAAGCCTCGAGGCTGCAGCATGCAACCAGACGTTGGCGATTATGAAAGTCGTTGGCCAGCCCCAGATGCGCAGTCCGTGCCAGTCAGACCCTGGTCAAGGGAATGAAATTGAACAGTTAGTAGTGCAATCGATAATACTTGGTTTGATGGGATCAAAACAACGCCGGGATAGGAACTGTAGATAAGAGCGAAATTGTGCATTTTGCGACGCCGTGTTCTACTGAACAAGGGCGAATTCCCACCACGTTTGACCTGTCCAAATGCAGGCAGGGGAGTCTGAAAAACTCCCACTATAAGAACCCAGTCAAACTTTACTCGGCGCTCCACATCGCTCTCTTCCAACCCCCTCCAATCATGTCTGCAAAAATATATGTTGGGTGAGCCAACCCGTTGCTTGGCAATCCCGTTCATAATTCACTCACTTATCGGCTTCAGTAATCTAAGTTGGAGCACGACAGACGAGACTCTTAGGGAGGTTGGTACTCTCCCGCGGTGTCGCGCAGCCACGTAGCTCAAAAACATTGATCTTCACCGCCCCTCTGAAAATAATTACATAAATAGGCGTTTTCTCCGTATGGCCAGGTCACCGATGTGCGCGATCTTGTCACGGATTCTCCCTATCATCGCACGACGATGGGATGAGACTCCTTTTCTGAATTGTTTTGCTAAAATTGATCTTCGTTGCATGTCTCCTCAATAACACATCCTTGATGTTGTCGACGTTCCTTCAAACAGTCCATTGTGATGAAAGATCGGGAAACTGGTCGCTCTCGTGGCTTTGGCTTCGTCACTTTTACTTCTCAGGATCAGGCTCAGGCTGCCATTGATGCACTGCACGACCAAGATCTCGATGGCAGACGTGTCAGGGTTAACCTAGCGAACACTAAGCCCCCTGGCGGAGGTGGTTATGGCGGAGGTGGAGGCGGTAGATACGGTGGTGGTGGAGGCGGTGGATATGGTGGTGGTGGTGGAGGTTACGGCGGAGGCGGAGGTTGGTGATCAACCGCGATGTTGAACCATTGCCTCGCGATACATCATCTCAACCTCTGTACATCACGCCGGTCAATTTTGGCGTTTGTTGGTGATGCTGATGCCTGTAACTGCCTCGTTCTCTTGTACATCGTATGACTGTTCGCGTCTGAGATTCGTGATCATTGGGTCGGAATGACAAATGATTTGCCTGCTGTGGTCACCCATGTGTCCGGAAAACAGGATCTGGTCAGAGGGCTCTCAGTCAAAGCGAGATGCTTTAGCGATCCGTAAACTGCTGGAGGTGGAGGAAATCAAAGTGTTGTTTTATTAATACACGAAGGAATACTGCGAGAGAAGTACAGGCAAGCAAGAAGAAAGAGGAACACCAAGAGGAATGAAATCAGGACTACGATCGCATGCGAGTGTTTCTTTTTACATCTACAGGCTGCATGAGCATAGCACTACGTTGTGGTTATGACAGGATGGCAAGCAGTGGAGAGAGGGAAGGACTGCATAAGAAAAGGAAGAGGAAGAAGGACTGCCGTCAACTGCAAGTCCGAGAGCATCAGGACACGAACCAGTCAGATAGGAGGTTTTACATACCAGACTTAGTAACCATATCCGCTCCCAGCCTGTTGCTGGTACCCTGTGTAGCCCCCCTGGTACCCTTGTTGGCCACCAGGGTAGCCACCAAAAGCACCGCCTGTCAAAGTATAAGAATCCAAAAACCATCGTAGTGATGACACGAACCTTGACCACTGAAGCCTCCACCATATCCTGGGACAGAGCCATAACCCTGACCGCCGCCGGCATAACCGCCACCTGGTTCCAAGGTAAGCATACCAAAAAAGCATCAAGCCCACTCGGAAACTCACCGCCATAACCACCCCCACCAAAGCCACCAGGGGGGGCACCAAAGCCTCCGCCTCCACCACCACTACCACGGGCATTAGCCATGTTTACCTTGACCCTCCTACCATCGAGCTCTTGCTCGTTGAGGGCTGCTATAGCAGCACTAGCTTCATCTGTGGAGCCATAGGTAACAAATCCAAAACCACGCGAACGACCGGTATCACGATCGCGCATGACAATACTCTGGATCGGACAAAGATCATCGGTCACGAGTGACGACGCGATACGACGAATAAGCTTTCTGAGGACAAGATAGAAA
Organism: Caloboletus inedulis; assembly: GCA_038092355.1. Taxonomy (NCBI): domain Eukaryota; kingdom Fungi; phylum Basidiomycota; class Agaricomycetes; order Boletales; family Boletaceae; genus Caloboletus; species Caloboletus inedulis. Next base: position 14,464 of record JBBPQD010000002.1, read on the forward strand.
ACGACGCGCACATCGAGCACTTGTCCAAAAGGTGAAAAAGCCTAAAATGTTGACATTGACATTGTTGGCGGCAGCAACAACAGCAAGTGGAAACAGAATAAGGAGGGCGTAAGAAACATTCATTCAGAGACAAACAAGACAACATAGCAAAGGGCCATTGTCTGATCCCTGCCCATGTCAGTACTGACTTGTCGCAAAGCGTCATCGGTTGTATTCCAACTCAAATTTCTACAGACACGAGAACGGGAACAAAGCCAATAAATCAGTTTCGCTTCCTTCCGCCAGAGGAAGAAGCTCGAGTTAGATGTGCTCAGTGCGAAGGCAGACTGACCCAACGTAAATTTTGGAGGTCATGATGATGGGATCGAGACGACAACCACTGATTATACACTAGATTTGGCTTGGAATCGTCGTACAAGAGACGGAACGTAACCGAGACCCGGAAACACTGAACGCAAAGGGACGTGGACGTGCGGGAGAGGGACAGAATGAAATGGGGGTTCGAAGATGCCCCTCTTTATAATTCGTCCCCCTCGAAGTTTAAACTCCGGTCAGAACTCTAAATGGTTGGCTTGATCTAGACTCTCGTTGCCTTTTATGAACTACTTCCGTGGGGAAATCGCTCGCATGAATCTGGCTTGGCGTACGTAGACCGCAACGGAGTTGGGTCTGCGAGGAGGGGGAGGAGGAGGAGGGGGAGGAGGAGCGAGTGCCGCCAGCCTTGTTATCAATTTCAAATCCTCCAACTTGCCCATTTCGAGAGCAGCGCTGGGAATTTCCCCCTTTGGACTTGCTCATTTCCGTCTACGAGGATTGCGGTCATAATCGAGGCGTGGATTGGTCGTAAGCTAACTAAACCCGTGATGTTTAACATGACTATAAAACAACTATTCGATGCTCTCGAGAAAGATAGATCGTTGGGAATATGCCTAAATGATGAAACGGAACAGAATGAAGATCCACGATACGATGATTTCAATGTGAAATAGAACAGAATCAGTCGGTAGTTGAGCAGGAAAAGAAGCTGAGCGGTTTAACATGAGCAACAAAGAGAGAAATGAAACGGTGCAGAAATAAGAAATCCTTTACTTTATCTTCGCCTTCTTCAAGCTTCACCGGCGCTAGGACCTTGCGGCTCGGTGTCCGTTGTCAGCGGCGTCGCGGCTGCACCACTGTCGCCCCGTATCGCGCCAACCACTTCCATGAAACTCTTTCTCTTACGCTTCTTTTCCTCGCGCTCCTTGTCCTTCTCACTCCGCTCCGCACTTATCTCCCCTGAATTTCGTGCCGTTGCAGGCGCACTTGAGCTTCCACCAGTAGCGTCAGTGCTGTCCCTCGCACTGGTTTCCCCCGTGACCTTGTCCGAGGACTTGGTGCTTGTGTCCCGCCTCAACACACCGGCGATGCCAGCGATACCCGGGATGCCTTGTATCCCTGCTCCCTTTTTAGGCGTCGAAAGAGAAATTCTCCTAGCCAACCGTGAGAAATTCTGTGACGAGATTCGTTTTCTCTTGCCTTCCGCATCAGGACTAGGGGATGAAGCAGGAGCGCCTGTGGGGTCCGGCGTGGACACTCGTGGGGGTGTAGCAGTTGTATCAAATGTAATGGATGTAGGGAGGCGAACATGGGCCTGCGAACCGCTATCAATGGACCGCGAGTCATCAGTTTTGGGGAATGCGATAGGCGCTGGCGGCGAAGATGCTAGGAACGCAACCGATGTAGCAGCATCTAATGAGGTAGGGAAAGCGACCGGTTCTGGTTCTCCTGGTGCAGAAGGGAAGGAGACGGGGGTCGGGAAGTCTTTGGTTGGTACCGATGGAGCAACGCTGTCCGCTGCGATACTGGCAGTGGCCTTGATTGACGGCGCACGGATCGAAGTTGTCGGAGCACGAACAGAGGCAGCACGTATAGATGCAGTTACAGCACGTGGCGAGTCGGAGATAAACGCCCCCGCAACAGGGGCCTCGCCAATCTGGCCGTCAGCAAGTTGAACATTGATAGTTGAGGCGTCATATCCTTCCGCAACACCGGATGCCGTTACAGAGGAAGAACCAGGAACGGGAGCACCGGCACTAACATGGTCAGCCCACAACGACGCAAACAAACCATCTGACTGCACAAGTTCTTCAAAGGACCCAGATTCAACGAGTTGACTATCTTTAAGGACCAAAATTCTGTTGAAGTTGGTAAGCCATCGTTTGAGAATAACACTCTCATCAACTCACTGGTCCACACCGTCAACACCGTCGAGCCCGCTCGTTCCAACTTCCCAAACTACGGTCCTACCACCGATGAACGCACGTTCCAAAGGACCCTCGACGAGGACAACCTTGGCACCCTTTTCCAAAGCACGCGAAACAGCTTTCCCGCGGCCCTCGGAACAGATATCAGGGACAGCGGCGACAAGAGAACGAAGTGAGGCGAGTGAAATGGAAGGAATGGGGATACCGTTCAGGTAGATGGAACCGGAGTCAACGTCATAAAGGCGGTAAAGAGCCCTCGAGATGCTTGATTTTGTAGAACCGGGAGTACTGACAACGGCGGTGACAGAAGAAGCTGGAAGCACGAATGAAACACCAGTGAGGGCAGGAACCGGCTCCTGCGTGTCAGTATAGGGATACGTAAGAGACACATTATCTAATGTTCATGGATTAGCCCAAGTTTACCCTAAGAAGCCAGTGATACATACCAAACTTGACTTCGATAGAACCAGTTCCATCGACGGTACCCTTGCCATGAACAACCCCCACAGGTTTGTCGAGTACCTTGAAGATAGACCTCACATCGTCCGTAGCGGCTTGCAACGAAGGCGTCCAAGTGAGAGGGAGGAAGAGGATACCCCAATACCACACCCAAGTAACCCAGGCACCAGCACTCCAGATGCCCTCCGTGACGCCCTTCGCAATGTACAAACTGCCAAGCAAAAGTGCAGTAGAAGCAAGGAGAGCCTGGACAAAGGCAGAAGCAGAAGCCTTGGCAGGGCAAGTAGAGAATGTCGATGGGCGAGAAGTAAGGCAAGTGACATATCCTATTCAACATGATAAGATTATGATCAGGTCCATGAACGCTTAATGAACATACCAAATATACCCAAGGCAATCAAGACAGCGAGACCAAACTCCCAACCGAAGAGTACCCCAAGCACAACCACACCAATCAAGCCATCATCGATCGCAGATGTAAGAACCAAAACAACGTGTAAGACCTTTGTGATCGCGCCGCTCGCCGTAGCATGCAGGTCTCCCGGAGCCTTGGCTTTGCTAGAGCCCAAGGAGAGGCCGAGCACGTGGTCAATATAGTGAGATGACAGAGCATCGTCAGCACCAGCACCAAGACGAGAAACAAGAGCTTTCGTGAGATTCGGAATCCCGCCGCCAGAAACGAGGAGGTGCAGCAGAGCGAACACGAATATATATGTGTACGGGGAGGTGCCAAAGGGGGTCGGGATTGGGGAAGGTGATGAAGAGAGAAATGTATTGAGGGCCGCACCGAGGGAAAGCGGAAGAAGAGGGGTGATGACTCGGATCAAAATGTGAAGCGAAACGATAAACAACTGATAAAATCATCCATCAGATTGAAACAGATGAAAGCATTGAAACTCACGATGAGACCTTTGGCAGGAAAGACGTAAGGACCCAATCGCCATAAGATAGCCAACGATGACTGGGACTTGACCGAGTGACGATTCAGATGAACACCGTGCAATGCAAAAGGGACATTAGCTTACCTCTGAACGAATCGCTACAGTGCTCGACTCGGGCTGCCCACGTGCAGTAAAGGTACCATATTTGCCACTCTCACACCCGGAAACAGCTTCGTTACCTTCCTCCTGGAGGAGTACGCTTGATCGACCAACAAGGGGTGCACTTTCAGCCTCGGCAGTTTCGGGTTGGGATTCCACAGGGAGATAGACAACACGGGGAGAAAAGAGAACAAGGAAGAGGGGAAGAAGAAAGACGACACGGAGGAGGGGAGTGAAAAAGTGGAGTGTCTCTGGGATGCACTTTGAGAGCTCGGAATTGTCACAAATATGCTTCGGATCTGGGGTTGGCAGATGAGAATAGGCATCCGACGGCCACAGATGTATATTTGTGCTCACCACGTGTTGTAACAGAGAGGACAAGTAGAACTACCTGAGCGATATCAAGTGCCAATGCAACCAAGATGGCGGCTTTGACACGCTTGCGAGACCAGATCTCAATGTTGTTCACGTCTTTGTAGGCCCCGAGGGCGGCGAGAGCAGCGTAGGCGATGAGACCGAGGAGGGCTGCGAGTTCAACACCGGTGCTGGGTATCCAGATGCCATTGAGGACAGCGTAGGCGACATAAGCAAGCCCGTCGACCAGGAAAGAGAGGGCGGCGAGGGAGAGAAGAGAGAGGATAAGAGGTTTTCTTGGGACGCGTGACTGGACGACGACAGAAGTGATCGGGGAGGGAGAGGGGGGAGAAAGGGGTTTAGATGGGAGAAGAGAGAGGGTGGCAAGGAACACGACAGCGGGAGATGAGACCCGCAAGCCGAAAAGAGCGGATGCAAGCGGGGATGCACCCGCAGCTGGCAAAGAGGCTGCAGCGATGCTGAGAAGTAGCGTTGGACGCGTCGTCATCGCGAAGATGAACGACGTGTAGGATGTGAGAGAGTACTGGGTGTGGGTCGTGATGGAGGTCGTTGTCGTCGTCGTCGTCGTCGCCGTCGTCGGGGAGGCGAGAGAGAGAGAAGGGATGGCCCTGGCAGAGAGAGGCGTGCGAAATTGAGACGGCAGCGTGCTTGCCTTTTGAGCTTGATATGTGGCTGTGCCAGCACCATTGGGAACACATTCGGACCATTCTGACCGTCGCACTGGCGAGTTCGTCCGAGCACAAGTAGTCAAAGTTTTCCAGTGGACGTACTCGGTGACCGACGCGCACCCGATAACATCATTCGTTTAGCCGGTGTAGCCCCGTTTTGTTGTTTCGCTCCTCAAGCACGCCCTTGACATGCAGTCTGCGGCAGGTTCAAGCCTCATGTTTTCCATCACAGCGGGTCAGACAACGAAAGGGGGAAAGCAACACGTGTAACAGGCATGTTTTCCTCTTTCTCTCCACTCTCAAATTCCCTGTCTCGGCACACATGTCGGCATCTGCCCTCAGCGGCTAGTCATATCCGCGCAGTCCTCTCGCACGTTCCGCTTCTTGCGCCTATCCAGCGACCGGGATACCCCACTGGCAGGCCACCATTCCAGCCGCGACTGCCACACCGCCCAATCCTTGGCAGCTCCCGCCGCTCACTTATCTCGGTTCACGACAACACGTCCTGCAACTCGGTGCTTTTCCGACGGGTCTACTCGACTTTTTTAAGTTTAGCCTGATCTCCCATCATGAACAATACAGTCGTCATATTCCCAGGACCACCATCCTTCGACCAAGCTCAAGGTATCACTAGTTTGACAAGAACAAAAACCGGAGTCTACGCAAAGGTACTATCGTCCAGCATGGATATGAGGTGAATCTGAGGATAGATCCAGGAACATCGCTCGCCAATCGAATCCCACTAACCCCTATTTGACCTACAAGTATGTCATCATTTTTCGGAATTTGATCCTATTAGTTACTGTATACAGCCTATGATACAGACTCTTCGAATTCACCGTCGCCCGTTGTTCACGATCCCCCTGGCTCGTGACTCCAACTAGTGTCTCAACTGACACACTGGATTGACGTCTGGTCAGTCTTATCAATAGTGTATGGGAAAGGAACCCCATCCTACGACAAACGTGGGTAAAGATATGCACCCGTGTCATTACAGTAATATTGCGGCGCAGCACAACTATCCCATATAAATGTTATCGCTTGGCGCTGTCTATTGCTCGGATGCTCGGCAAGTCCACGCTTCACTAGAGCGTCTGTTGCCCATCCAATCAGCTAACGTTGGCGCTAGCGCTGCAGATGTCAACTCGGAGTACCTACTTACTGCATCATCGACTCCAATATTCTCTGGAGATCCTATCCTTACTGCTGGTTAATCCATGTCCGATAGGCCTATCTATCATCATCTACTAGTATGGAAAAGCTCCCAGAAACTCACCGGGCGGATCAATCTGCGTGCTTGGAGCCACCATCAAGTACTCTCGCCATTAGAACCACCGCGTTATTAACGACCTGCAAGTGCGTGGATCTACGTGTGTGATGTTCGCGCATGACGCATTGCCTGCCTTTTTGGTGAGCTATACTAATCCTGTACACCCACATCTCCACGTTGGACCAGTCCAGATCGAGTCTATCCATGAATGTTTTGACTCCCGGGCCCAGCATGGTGCAGTCGTACACTGCTTTCCTTGTGGCTCAACTCATCACCAACCTTTCAGGTCTCTCACGAATACGAACTCAGTCGTCAATCGACACCAGCACTACAAATGTCTCCGCCCGACGGTGAGTACACTCGTTCAAACCGCGCAATAGGTTCATCGACCACATGGGATACTCCAGAAGCTCTCAACATAGTTCTCTTCGGGGAAGCGGGTGTCGGGAAAAGCTCCGTTATAAATCTCCTTGCAGGAGAGCCTGTCGCGAAGGTCTCCTCTGGCGTTGAAACTTGCACCTTACAGTCCGCCAAATACACCTTCTCCCTAAAAGGCGCCGGGGTCAGGATCTGGGACACCGCCGGCCTTGAGGAACCCACAATGGAGATCAACAGATATCTGCCTGCAATCGAAAAAGCTTATATGCTCATCCGTGAACTGGGTAACGCAGGGGGGGTTGATCTTCTGCTATTCTGTATACGAGGCAGCAGGATCACGGCAACTACTCAAGGCAATTACCGCCTCTTCCATGAAGTCCTGTGTAACCAAGAGGTCCCCATTGCTTTGGTCATCACCCACTTGGAGACGGAAGTGAGAATGGAGGACTGGTGGGTGAGAAACGAGGAGCACATCAAGATGTATGGCATTCACAGTGTCGGGCACGCATGTGTCACCGGGGTTGAGGAAGACGAAAAGTATGGCGAATCAAGAGATACATTGTGCAACCTTCTCCTGACGCAGTTGAGCAACAAACGAAGGTTCTCGATGCAATCAGAGTCGTGGCTTGCAAGACTATTAGCAGGTCTAGGAAGCCTTCTGCACAGCAAGAATTCGCTGAAAGGAGAGAAGATGGTCCGTGCATTAGTCAAGCGCTGTCACATGGACGGGGAAACAGCGAGGCGTCTAGCGAGCCTACTCACCCAACACTGACCGTGATTGGTATGATTGACAACATGCGTATGTGTCTTTCATGGGTAGATAGGCAGCACACATCGATGTCCCGCCATCCCGGCAGGTCTCAGCTTCCAGACTGGAAAGCCCTACCTCTCGATCACACTCTTTACATTGTTTGCGAACAGTTAGCGTGTAGTTTTCCCGGATTCAAGATACCTTGATCACCCTGAGACATTTGTCGGAGATTAGTAAATGTTAACGCTCGCTTACAATTAGACTATTTTTCAAGTCGTCCGTGGACTCCTCGAGTTTCCATTCTCTCGTACATAGTCAAACAGGCAGCTTCGATGTTATGGCACCGAGCATTTTTATCGTGAGCGAATCGAGCGTATTATTGTCTTGATCCTTCCTCGATTACGTGCGACCACGGTGAGCATCTGCGTCGACAGAGTGGCCATGAGGTGGTATGTTGCTTTCTCCGCGGCAGCACGAGAGAACGATGTACCGGCTACAACAGCCCTCTACCAATATTGATGCAAACTGGAGAGCATCCTCGCACTCGCCTGGTCGGCAGAGTAGCTATTGGCACGCGTGTGCTCTATCATGTCCCTTCGGCCTTGACCGATTTACGTCTCTATCACGATACTCTCGTATTTCTCCGTCTTTCACTTCAGGTTTAGGGCAAAGGTTGGTCGAGGGACAGGAACAGCATGCCTCGTACCTCTTCCGAGAGGAGACTAGAATGCCTACTCGTTGTTCACATACCTCGACAACCTGACGGAGTTTCCAGAGAGGGTACGCTCTAGGTCGTGCACTACTCTTGCTACTGATCACGCTGGCTTCAGATTGGTACACTGTTATTTCGTACCCAGTCATGGGACTTGAGCTGAAGACCAGGAGCGAGGGCTTGATCTTCCGAACAATGATCCTACGGTATGTTTCCTTCTCCATCAGCAAAGGTATCTTGACGTTCCTCCACAGGGCATAATCAGACACCTTATCTACCGCGAGTCTCACGGTAGGTCGTCTCACACATCAAGCACGATTAAGAGTCGAATATATGATCAATTGAAGTTAACAAAGGAACATTAGAGAAATTTCACTGGCATATCGTGTTTGCTACAGGATATAGTGGTTATCCTTCAATGCCTGAAATTCCTGGCGAGGTATGGATTGAATTCGCGAGGTAAACGATAGGAAAAACACTGATTATATACATGTTACTTACATATAGGGTGGTTTCAGGGGGACGATTTTGCATTCGGCACAATCTACGAGCGCAGCAGATTATAAGTATCAGGAAAGCGGTAATAATTGGATCGTGCAATTCTGATTTGTACTTTTCAAGTGTTCCAGAGGGAGCCTCACTGAGGCACGTTTATTTCCGGGCTACACAATATCGCAGGATTCCTTGGATCGTGGTATTCAGGGTCATAATATAAACGAGGTATACTCCATTGCGTGTTGGATCGTTAGGTGTACAATGACAGGTACATATCTGCGGTCCTTGACCTATGTTGTTTTTCGAAAGGCAGCAGACTTGTTCCTCGGCCGTACTTTCACTGCATTCTTATTTATTAGATAATTGAGTCAAGACACTCGTACACCTATCTACTTCAAGGTTCCACAGCGCACATCTTTCAATGCGTATGCGACCATGTAGAAACCTGCCCAGCGAGTACCATGTTGACCGTCGACACTAGAGATTAAGACTACCAAAGAGGGGATGTTGAATCTGAAGCTCCATTGGATCAATACCGCTTCCATGAGGCAAACCGTCGATTAACGATCAGTCTTATGGTTCGACCTCCATAGCGATTTAGCCCGAGATCACAATGGCAGATACTCAAGCTATAGGATGTTTGGTCCTCTCTGCCTCAGCCCTGGTAAATCATTGGCCAGATTCAAGATAGATAAACAGCAATCGGAACAATATTGAAAACTCGTGAGGCATGCGATCTCGGAACGGCAGGAGTGGGTAAACAACCTGAAGACCATTACTCCCATACCTACCAATTGAAGGCGCTTGCTTCGTCCCCCAGAGGCAGCTCATCTTCTCCGATTGTTTGCTGTATCGTCGGTCTCGGCACTTGATTGTCATGTAGTCATGCTATCATAAAAATCTATTGTGCGAAAGAAAGATACACGTTTACATGTACGACTCGAAAACATGAAGTGGCCAGCATTCGTAAACGTAACTACGCTGGTGAGTCAATAAGTTGAACCTAAGGCCCGCCTTCCAGCTTGACAGCGAGTTCCTCTGCTACCCTGGAATCCAATTTGCAGCGTTTCGTCAACACCTTCAGGATCTCCTTTCGCTTCGCCTCTCTCTTCAAAGGGGCAAACAGTCCAAAGAGGCGCAGAAACCCGATGTACCACTCTTCCGATGGCATGTTAAATCTCCCGTCACCGTGGTGCCCTTCCAACAACCTGGTAATGTTGCGTTGTGATTCTCGGTATTTGCTGTGCGTCGGCAACCCAGTAACGCAGGCATGACCCGCAGGTGTGATTCCATACTTTTTTAGACTCTCCTCGTTCCTCTCCCACCACTTCTCCATGTCGGGTTCCCGCTCAAGGTTTGTGATGACGAGTGCGATCGGGACTCGAGACCTGCAAAGTACTTCGTAGAACAACCTATAGTTGCTCTGTGTAGTCGCAGTGATCCGGTTTCCGCGAATGCAGAAAAGCAACAGGTCAACACCACCTTGGCTTGATAGCTGTTGAATCAATGCCCAAGCCTGCTCGATCGCTGGAAGGTAGCCATTGGCACCCATCTCCGGTTCTTCGAGGCCGACCGTGTCCCAGATATTAAACGTTCGACTGTTGACACGAAAATTGTACGGTTTGAACGACATGGTACAGCCCAGAACGTCCGGAGAGACATCTGCGATTTGTCTCCCAGCAATCAGGTTGACCACCGAGCTCTTTCCAACGCCTGTCTCTCCGAACAGGATGATGTTCAACGAAGAGCTCATGAGTAGTCTATCGGGCGTTCAGATCGGGCACCATCGAGTAGCTTGCAACATACATACCGCTTAAGGTCCGAGGACGTAAAACAATGTATTTAGACCGTGTGCAGGAGATAGAGAGAGTTGACCGCTATCAAGGAAGTGGCGGGACGATGAAAAGTGTGGAGGTTAAGAAATTGATGGTGGGTTGAGTGGAGAGCGAGGGACTAGCGAATTGAAAGGTGGTATTTGTGTTTTGGGAGTAGGGTCAACGCGTCGAGGGTGCCGGATGCCTCGATTGGCCCAGATGATCCTCGGTGATTAATCGCGTGGACGGTCACCACGAGGATTGATGTGTGCCGTACATGGCAATGCTTTTAGTAGGAGGGTTGGAACGTGGCCAGGAAGTTCCTGTCATAGTCAGTGGGGAGATGGGGATATTCGCTAGTGAATGTCCATCAGTACACATGCACGGACCAGCATGGTGATTTGTACCCCCCTTGGTTGGCCAAAAAGTCAAAGACAGGCAGTCGTTCAGGCTTCTCCCGCCGATGGATAACCTGGACCCTCACCGAGGAAAGCGGTGCCAGTGGTCATGGTTTGCATGCTGAACTTGTTTACACCACTCAATCGCAACATCGTGGACGTCGTGCAGCAAACGACAGGCTCAACCACGCGGCTGTGCTCAGGGCCCGGGCCTGCACATTTGTCCAAAGACATCATTTAACAATCGTTGTCGCAAGCTAGCAAATGTTAGCACTCGCTTACAGTTAGACTATTTTTTCCCCATGGACTCCTCACGTTCCCACTCTTTCGCATAGGATACTGGCACGAGTCAAGCAGGCAGCCTTGATCAAGTTGTGGCACCAGGCACTGTCTTTATCGTGAGCGAATAAATCGTATACTTGTATTGATCCTTCCTCGATTACGTTCGAGCATGGGCCACGAAGTGAACCTCCCGACACTCGGCCGCCTAGGCGTGGACGGTGAACCCTCCACGGTGACACCAGCGTCGACAGAGTGGCAATGAGGTGGTTTGCTGCATTTTCCGCGGCAGTACGAGCGAACGATGTGCCACTCTACCAACAGTGGAAACTGGAGACATCCTCGCACTCACCTGGGAACGTTGTACTCTGGTCGGCAGAGCCATCACGCGCATGTTATCTGCATGTTCGACCTTGACCGACTTGTGTCTCCGTCACGATACATTCCGAGAACCGAAACTACAGAGACCCTGGCCAGATCTCTTTTTTTCCGTCTTTATTTCGAGTTTAGGACAGGAATAACTTACCCCGTACCTCTCCCGAGGAGACTGGAAGGCCTACTCTTTGTTCACTGTCTCAAAAGCTTGATGGAATTTTCAGAACTGTTCTTTGTTATCGATCACGCTGGCACCAGGTTGTACTGAAGACCGGGAGCGGGGGCTTTATTTTCCGAACAGTGTTCCTACGGTTGTAATTCTCCGAGCTGGGCACACCGGATTCGAGGTCGCGGCACGACTCAAATAACTTGGCGCGTGAACCCTCGTCATTCACAAGAGATCACAGGTCACAGATGTGGTATGTCGTCTACCGGCCGCAACGTTTTGGGAAGACAAATGACCTTCGCAATTACGGGACTAGTGGAAACATGGGTACAAGTCGCTGTGCCTTCATGGGACTACATGTACGACTTGCGTCTTCTTTTCTATCTGCAAAGGTAGCTTGACGCTCTTCACAAGACATGATCGGACACCCTATTTACCACGAGTCTCAAGTGGAGTCGTCTCACACATACGTGCGGCACTATATTCCATAACAAAGTTTCCATGTACATGTGCGACTTAAATGCCGGCGCAAAGGGTGGGTAGCCGCCTTGAGATACCGGTTTGATTTGTTTTACAAAGTTGTGCACATCCTCAGCTCGCTGACCTGCTAGAAGCTTTCGCCAATTTTCTCATGTATGGGCATCAACACATTACCAAGACACCTTGGAATGAGGAGTCGAATATATGGTCAATCGAAGTTATAAAGGAACATTAGAGAAACCTATCTTGACGGAACCCCACCGGCAATGCTGTCGTGTTTGCTACAGGATATGGTGGTTACCCTTCAATGCCTGAAATTCCTGGCGAGGTATGGATTGAATTCATGATGTGTACGTATAAGAAAACACTGATTATATATATGTTACATACAGGACGATTTCAAGAGAACGGTTCTGCATTCGGCACAATCTACGAGCGCAGCAGATTATGTTGGCAAGAAAGCTAGTAATTGGATCACGCAACTCCGATTTGTATTTTTTTCAAAGTGTTCCAGAGGGAGCCCCGCTGAGGCACGTTTATTTCCAGGCCACGACATATCGCAGGATTTCTTGAATCGTGGTATTCAGGTCACAATATAAGCGAGGTATGTTCCATTACGTGTTGGGTCGCGCGACGAGGTGTACAATGATTTAGCCCTGGTCCATCACTGGATTCAAAACAAATATACGGCAATCGGAGCGATATTGAAAATTCATGGGGCGTGCGATCTTGGAATGGCAGGAGTGGGTAAACAACCTGAAGACATCCCACACCCGCCGATTGAAGGTGCTTGCTTCGTCTCGCCACTTAATTGTCAGGGCTGTACTCGTGTTGTCATAATGATCTATTGCGCGAATGAAAGATGCAGGTTTACATGTATGACTCGGAAACATGAATTGGCCAGCATTCGTAAACGTAACTATACTGGTGAACCAATAAGTTGAACCTAAGGCCCGCCTTCCAACTTGCCGACGAGTTCCTCTGCTACCTTGGGATCCAATTTGCAGCGTTTCGTCAACACCTTCAGGATCTCCTTTCGCTTCGCCTCTCTCTTCAAAGGGGCAAATAGTCCAAAGATGCGCAAAAACTCGATGTACCACTCTTCCGATGGCATGTTAAATCTCCCGTCACCGTTGTGTCCATCCAACAACCTGGCAATGTTTTGTTGTGATTCTCGGTATTTGCTGTGCGTCGGCAGCCCGGTAACGCAAGCATGACCTGCCGCTCGGATACCATACCTTTCTAGACTCTCCTCGTTTCTCTCCCACCATTTCTCCATGACGGCTTCCCGCTCGAGGTGCGTGATGACGAGTGCGATCGGCACTCGAGACCTGCAAATTACTTCATAGAACAACCTATAGTTGCTCTGCGTAGTCGCAGTGACTCGGCATCCGCGAATGCAGAAAAGTAGCAGGTCAACACCACCTTGGCTTGACAGGTGTTGGATCAGTCCGCAAGCCTGCTCGATCGCAGAAAGGTAGCCATTGGCACCCATCTCTGGCTCTTCGAGGCCGACCGTGTCCCAGATATGAAAGGTTCGACCGTTGACTCGGAAATTGTACGGTTTGAACGACATGGTACAGCCCAAAGCGTCTGGAGAGATATCTGCAATTTTCCTCCCAGCAATCAGGTTGATCACCGAGCTCTTTCCAACGCCTGTCTCTCCGAACAGGATGATGTTCAACGAAGAGCTCATGAGTAGTCTATCGGGCGTTCAGATCGGGCCATATTGACTGGCTTGCAACATACACACTGCTGGGGTCCGAGGACGTAGAAAAGAAGTCAGAGTGAATTGACCACTATCAAGGAAGTGGCGGGACGACGAAAAGTGTGCAGGTTAATAAAATTGATGGTCGGTCGAGTGGAGAGAGCGAAGGACTAGCAGATCGAAAGGCAGTGGTTGTGTTTGGGGAGTAGGATAAAACACACTCGGGGGCGCTGGATGGCTCGATTACTTCAGGTGACTCTCGGTGATTAATCGCGTGCCAGTTGGAGAGGGGTCGACACGAGGATTGATGTGTGCTATACATGGTGATCAAAGATGGACTTCGTACCTCCAGCCTTGGTTGGCCAGACAGTCGTTTAGGCCACTCTCCGATGAATGGACTTGGACGCCAGTTTGATACAAAGTGCCAGTAGTTTTGGTTTGCACGTTGAAACTGAGACAAGTCAATTGCAACATCGCGGACGTAGTGCAGCGATCAAGGCTTAAAGCTATGCAACTGGCAACGCCATGCACTGAAGTTACTCAGCAGCTAACGAGAATGGTCAAAGGCTCTTGCGATTAGTCTAAGACATGTTTACATCCGAGCCGCACAGCTATCGACCGGTACTGGTGTCAAAGAAATAAGATTTAAGTAAGGGTATCATGCATACGAACGAAGGAATTATGGGTACACCGTTTCACTGTAAGATTGTCTCAAGGAAACCATTCGGTTGGCAAGTTCTCGAGCAGTCTGCTTCTCCAATCCACACTGATTCATCAACGTCCTCTCCAGCGTTGATACTTGAGAACGTAAGAAAGAAGTTACCGAGCCGAGGAAGCGTCCCCTATGCTTCTGTCGATCGGTGCATGCGGCAATGAACGACAAAAGAGACTCTCTCAACTGCCCTTCCGAGTCCAAGTTGGGATCCGAATGCTTCTTCTCGTGTCCAATACCAACGTGCCCTGAACAGTCAATGCGATACCTCCGGATCATGGCCCCATGCTGGCTCCACCATTCATCTACACCTTGACCTTCCTCAAGTTTCATGATGGCGAGAGCGAACGGAACTTTACCCTCGCATATGATCTTGTAAAACAAACGATAGTTTCTCTGGAGAGCTGCCGTTGGCTTTGAGTTGCCAATACAGAAAAGGAGGAGGTCAGGGCCGTTCCCATTCCCGACACTGCGTATCAGCTTTTGGATGGTATCGATTGGATCAACAAAGAGTTTGACACCCATTTGAGGATCGACGAGGCCAGGGGTATCGTATAAATGGAACGTTCTGCCTTTCTCCTCGAAGGTATACTGGGCGGCAGTCTTTGTACACCCTATGGTGTCCGACGATACTTCAGCAACCTCTTCCCTCGTGATCAGATTGATGAGTGAGCTTTTGCCTACACCGATCTCCCCCAGCAGTACGACTTGGATGGCTTTAGAGCTAGCAGATGTGTGAGAGGAAGGTTTCCCGGCTGACATGGCAAGGAGGGATTGAAATGAGTTTGCTATAGATCGTTGTGTGTACGGAGCCAACCGTTGAAAGTCCGGGCCCGTTTCAGAGCTGAGGGCGTAAGCGCAGTTTCGGAGGATGAGCGCGCACAGTACATGACGACACTCTGAGATGTAGTCTTCGGCAGGTGGCTGGGCACCCGTGGTCATCATCCGGATGAATGCGTGGTCATCAAAGTGCAGTCCCTGATTGGCCAGGACACCCTCATTGCTGGACCACCAACTCCTTTGCCGAGCCACATCAGACATTCCAGCGACGACAGCGACAGCGGGGATGCGTGGGGACAGAGTTGAATTGGAAGCGATGGTGCGCTGAACTTCGTGAATCCACTGTGTGGAATGTAATGCATTCATGCAATACACGAGCAGGTGAATACCACCATTCCTACGAAGGTCTATCAATGTGTTCGGAATTCCCTCCCTGAGAGCCACTGGGGTCATCGATTCGCTTGTGGGCGAAGCATGTAGTCTGAATGTTTTGCCATCAAGTGTAAGGCTACGCACGTCACCATTGCCAAGTGCGCGACGACCGGCGGGGTGAGGGGTTCTCTTTTGCTCCCTTGGATCTGCAATAAAATTGATAATAGAACTCTCCCCTATGTTTGTCTCTCCGAGAAACAAAACATTCAAAGTGGCCGTGGCCATACTTCTGGGCTATGGACACCATCAGCCTCGTATTGTATGAAACAATTTTCCGAAAGAGGACTAACCTTGACGTGGTTAACAAGGTCTTGATCTATCGAGTGCGCTTTCGATGGTGGACGAGAGTGTGAAGGAGACGTGAGATGGGCAGAACTGCCGTGGTCAGACCTAGACATTCTAGATGCCAATTCTTGTCTAGGCGTCGTCAAGCATATACTCACTGACGACTCAAAGGAGGGAAGTCGAATGAATCCAAGAAGGATACTCGCTCCCGTGGTAATTTCTACACCTCGAATTGAAAGGCTGTGGTGCTGCGTTTGTTGCGTTGCAGTACGGCTGCCAAAGGCTCAGGTTCCCTTTCTGCTTCCGACACAAATCGCCACATGGGGGGTTTCCTCACAACATGCATGAGGCAGACACATGGTGTGGAGCGAATCATTTCTTCCGGATGCAACTTGGAGGTGCAGGTACGCCGTGAACTTCGAGGGCGGCGTCGGCTGCCATACCGTGCTAGTCAGTGTGGAAAGTACAGATTATCATTACAGTTCCAAGAACATCTGGAACGATATCGCTTGACTCGTACCATTTTCTGAGGAGCGGTGCTGGTAGACGATCACCCACACGGGTTTGCGGATGGCTTGGACGCAGTTGGCAAGTGTTACGCTTCGGGAATTACATTCACGTTTTTGTGGTCGCACTTCTAAGTACTGATGCTCGACTCTCAACTCAACACCTGGCTGGCGACGACGTCGCATACGCAAACAAATCCAATGAATCGTCGGAAAGGAGCAAGGTCCTCGATGCTGGCGGGGGCGATACCTTTCTGCAAATTGCCTTTTGTTCGTGCTTGCGCGGGGCACACCGGGACTCCTGTGAAGAGAGCGATAACACGTACTTCTCAGGTATGACAGAAGATGGTGGCTTTGGTTCGGGTCTTCGTTTTGGGTGCAATACGATACGGTTCGTCTGTGCGTCGGCTAATAGAGAGACGAAATTCGAACTTCGACGGTTGATGTGACGGGATCCCTTGCCAACTACTGGTGAAGGATGACTAGGATAGTTCTCCTTGTCACTCTCTTCTAGGTATTCGGACCCATCTTCCGTGCGGGATTCGGGTTCGGAGAGCCGAGAGTAAGATGATGATGAGAACGTGGACGAACGTCGGTAGCGGGTTGACAAGGGCGTGGAGACAGATATTGGTCTGGGTACGGCCTTGGAGGTTACGGTACCCTGTGGACCCGAATGACTATGTCGCGTTGGGGTATGTAGACAATCGTCATCAATCTTCCGTTTCTTATGTACTGGTGTCTTTTGAATCCAAGATCCAACCATGTCTTCCCACTCCCAGTGTCCGCTTACCCTCCCGCGTTGTGTACGTTTTGCACGATTTGAACGAATGGACAACGAGACAACAGAACTGCTGTCCATTTCTCCTCCGAAGCACCGACGTTCTGCTGCATCCACCGCTTCCATCAGCTGCCGTTTGTATCTCGTTACAAGGGTAGAACCACCCTTCTGAGAACTCGCGACGGATGTCTCGAAGTGGTGGAGTGCACATGCCCACAAAGAGGCGTCGAGTCCAAATAGCTTTTCGGAGCGAAAAGCAGACGAATACATTTTCAGCTCCGCGAGGAATCCTTCTACGAAGTCTCCGAAGGCTTGGCTTTCTTGAAGCCGGCTGAAGTACACCATCAGCTTTGAAAATGTGGTTGGAACCGGACTTGAGTCATCAAGTATAGCTAAAAGGAGGTTGGAATTATCGATCGAATTCCGGAAAGCGACAAACATGCGCGCTGTAAAGATAATGATCATATCCGGAAGATCGATAGGAGAACCCGGGGTTGACATCCGCAAAAGGTGAAGTCGAGCATCGTGACAATCATGGAGTATATCGATGGCAGCGCACATTCTTGATGGTGTTAGGGGAGAGGAATGTGAATCATGTTGAGTGAAAAGCAGATCAAATAGGTTTGACATCAATTCGGAGAGCTTGTCCCTGAGCATCACAAGTTGGGCGTCATCTCGTATGGCATCCCACGAAGAACCCGACGTCTCCCAGAAACTCTGGGAAAGTGCGTGGATAATGACAATATAAGAGTCGATGTCGCAGCTTTCGACAGTGTGGAATAATCTGTTCAAAGCCTTGGAGGTCCATAGGATGTGTGAGTTGCAGGAAGAGGTTCGAGATAAGGTGCCAAGTACCGCTTGGCAGAATGCGGATGTGGTGAACAGTAAGGTGCGCGAGGGTGTCCCAGGCGGCTTGTTTCCAGTGATCCACTTTGCGTGAAGGTCAGAAAGATAGTTTGTATGGGCAGGATGCGTGACTAGAGGCGGGTAGGACGAGTTAGATGACATAAATGCTTGCGCGAGAATGATATTCAAGAGATGAGTAGATTCGTGTACCAGACCGAACGAGAGGCAGTGGTCGAGCAAGATGGTCACAAGGGTATGATGATTCGTACAGATGCACAGGATCATGGACAAGGCATGCGACACGATCAAGAACCTAGGATTGCACCCGTCAGTTATCAGTGCACTCAGGAAGGATGTGATAAATACCCGCGATAATGTGGTGGCACGGCCTCGTAAATGCCATCTACGTCCAGTATATCGTTTTCGTTGGTTGAACCTTCACCGGAATCAACCAAAGTGCTGTCAGATTTTGCAGCGGACATGTTTTCGCCAACGACCAGAGTACACACTGCAGCAAGACTAGGAATGCGTTCAGTCCGTGGTCGACCATAGGCAACATGTGCGATATTCTTGAAGGCATCGCAGACTCCATGGATTCGTCTTGAGAGCTCGAAGTCGTCTGCAGAACGGCTGTCGAGCGTTAATTTCTTGGTCCTTGCTGAGGAGCAGAGCACAGCGAGAGGAGGGCGGCTGTCAGGATCCCAGTTGGACTGCTTCGAATAGGTGACACGAGACGCGGTTGCTGCCTTTGGAAGGGCAGCGAGACTGTTGCATTTATTCCTAAGAGGTCTCAGCAGACGGTTGACGCGAGAAGTCGTGAGCTGAGCACCACCAGGCTCTGTCATGTCAGAATCATAACTCAAGTTGCGTTCTTGGCGGACGAGACGAGACGCGATCCCGCACGTGATCTTCAAATATAAGTTACATAGTATACATACATATAGTCAACTACTACACATGCATCCGTTACAAGATCCCCAAATCCCAAGAATGATGGTGGTTGGATGAGAACGAAACCAAGGGTTGGAAGGAGTCAACCACCATCAAGTGAGCGAAAGATTATCCTCAAGGATCGCTGTCGCTTGTCCCGCTGTCGGTTTCGTCATTTCCCCACACAGCAAAAGCGTGACGATTTTGGTGATCGTCCTCCTTCGAGCTCACTCTGGGATGAGGATGGCTCCCTTTGTCGGAAAGACTGTCTGGTATTGTGGGTGTCTGGATATTATCGTCAAAGTCCCTATCTCGAGGGATCCGACTGCGACCACTGAAGTACTGTTGTGCCGAATGGAGGTCATCTCTGGCCCCTCGTTGAGCATGGCCCATACTTGACAACGAGTCATCAGAGGAATCAGAAATAGTTGGAGAGGGAACCTCGGAGGTGAACGCTGAGTGAGAATGATCCAAGAGATGTGGCGGTGAATGGGTAGGTCCTGCAAACCGTCCCGGAGTATCAACCCCTGAGCGTAACCCCGACTTTGACCGCGACCTCGACTTTGCTGAACGAGAGAACCTGGGTGTGAGGTTGTGTCTGAGGGCGGCAGCAGCAGCCACCTCGAGTTCAAAGCCAGTTTGTGATACCACCTCCCTTGCTTTGGCTGCCCCGAGCGCGAATTCCGCTGCGCTCTGGTCGTTTCGAACGTGGATCGTGGCATTTTGCTCGTCATTCGGGGCATCAACCGAGGAGTCATCGATATCAAACTTGTCATCATCCTCCGCCACTTCCTCATTACTCTCCTCCACTTCTTCTTCAAGGGGTTCAGTGGAAAGTAGCCCATCTGCAGTGGAGCTAAAAGCCGCTTTCCGTGCACGGCTCGTCTTCGCTGGTCCTTCCTCCACGACGACGAATGATTTTTGCCTCTGGCGTTCGTTCCATTTCAGAGTGCGAGAAATCGAATGGAACCAGTCAGTAGACTGCTTGTCCGCGCATACTGTGGGAAATGGGTATTTTGAGGCGCTGATCTTGATATGGTCACCCTCTGTTCCCGAAATTCAGCGCGGAACCAGGCGACGTCACGTATAAAGGCGGCTTACGTTTTAGTTCCACCCGCCCGCGGCCGTCAAACGAAGCCCATGCAGTACTACGGGAGTTGTACGGAACACAAATCCTGAGTTCCATGCTGTCGGGAAGGAGCATGGGACGGAAGGAAAGCGTGTGGGGACAAATGGGGCTGATGAGAATGGCTGGGATCTCCGGATGGACAAGGGATCCACCAGCGGAAAGCTTTCACATGATTAGAATTTTCGAATGGTATGACCTTTAAACCAACCTCACCGAATATGCAGTTGACCCAGTCGGTGTGGCTACACACAGCCCGTCCGCTTGTACGGTGGTCATGTGATGTTCGTCACCTGTGCCATCGAAGTCAGGATAAGACACAGGAGAAAACTGTACACACAAACCAAAAAGTTCCAACAAACTGACGTAGGGACTTGGTCCTCGATCTACGACGAGGTCGTTCAAGACTTCGAACGTCTCCACGGGACGGGTGGTAAAGCACATGATTTCCCTGTCCTTGGTGCATTTACCACCGTCGGGTAAGACCCCTGACCAACCACCCTCGAGTGCTTCCCAGCCACCCTTCTTAAGATCTTTCATCATGATCTCGCCAGTCTCGCCCTTCTTAACCGCTTTCCTACACCGCCCTTCGTCGAATACGGCACGGTATACGGTGCAGGTGAATCGCATACGAAGGTTTACTCGGATACCCGCGTCAATGGCAGAGTCCACCACTGCTTGATGATCCGCAAAGTCGAAGTTTGTGAGAAAGCCCAGAGAGCCCAGCGCAAACGGGAGGACTGGTGGGACGATGCGCTGGAATAACCACGAAGTAAAAAGCACAGTTCCGTCACCCCCCAGCTGCAATTCTATTAGAACTGCGCAACAAGTTACCATACAAACACTTACGGTGACGACAAAATCAAATAGGTGCGGGCTGCGGCTGCACATTTCACTGGTCCAATACCGGAGTTGCCCCTCTTGTTGCACATGAAAGTCATCTTGAGACGTAAATGATGACAAGGACGACAGCGAATTATTACTCGACGACCTCCTGCTGGGAAGCGGTTCAAATAGCTCGGGATGATCACGTTTAATGCCCGCAGCATCGAAGCGCCTAGACTGTCGCAGCTGGTGATCTACGTAGCTGTACACACGTATTAGGACAGGATGAAGACCATTAATGTGTTGCTCACACGATAAGACCACGATGACCATGGCGTGGTTTGAGCATGAGGAAAAGCGCGAGCTCGCGAGTTAATTTGATAAG
This sequence comes from Caloboletus inedulis, assembly GCA_038092355.1. Lineage (NCBI taxonomy): Eukaryota > Fungi > Basidiomycota > Agaricomycetes > Boletales > Boletaceae > Caloboletus > Caloboletus inedulis. The sequence goes on from JBBPQD010000002.1 coordinate 35,680, forward strand.
CCTGTTGTCTCGGGCCTTGGTCACAATGAGGACACTTTGAATATTTGCGCGGATCCGGGCACGGCCTGTACGGAATGAGCAAGAAGCACCACGTCGAGCACAGAACGACTTGCCTAGCTGCTTGCTCATTTCCCGGACACCAACGGCAGTCTCTGCAAGCTGCTTCGTCAAACTACCACTGTCCGGATCGTCGTCGTCCTCGTTGCCACACAACGTGTGAGTAACGCCATCCCTGGATGGAAGCCCTACTGGGGGAGAAACCGCTTGGTTGCTCTGATAGCGTGGTCGTTGTGGGTGTTGAAGGGACCGAGCCACACCGACGTCGGTGCCAAGGACTTCGCCCTCCTTTGCGTGCAGCCAGTCCTGGAGCGACGCACCCTTATCGAGGTGGGAGTGTACGAAGCATGGGGATTTGGTGGGCAAATGAGAGGAATTCATGGACAAGGGTATCGAGCCAAAACTTGAGGGAGAACTTGAAATGGAGACTGGTGTTGCGTTACTGGCAGGTTGATGCGTAATAGCGTCGGCTATTGTGGGTGATGTGGCGATGGCCGTATTACCAACCAAATTGGCGGGCGACTGCTGCTCGACTGCGATGTCGTGGTTCCAGGTAATGTTCGTTTGCAAAGACGACAGAGACGACATGATTGATGGTCTGCTGCCTCGTCTCGACAGCGAGGGCCGGATGACGCTTTCGGTTGGTAAGAAGTTCATGTCTTCGTCGTCGTCCGCGTTTGAGTTGGTTCGGGATATGGTCGGTGAGGTAGGTGGAGTACTGAAAACCTCTAAATCAGACTCGGACATCGACATCTCCTAAGCTGCTTATTTCCTATAGGCTGGTGGGAATGGGGAAGAAGGCCTCGGAGCCAGAGGTGGATCGGACACTGACAGTGCTTTCTAGTACCTTTCCTTGTGCTGGGAGGGTCTCCCAGCTTTATACGTGACTTCCCCATAAAATTCAGTTTGAAAACAGTCACCCAGGCGACACGAGATATGGATTTTGGAAGTAAGCACTGCACACGTAAATTATTTCTTGTTGACGATGTGCAGCAACGCCTGATCGGGCACCGTATCCAAGCCATGCGTTTTCTCACCGCGATCACGACGAACGTAAAGCCCGCTTGGGCATCAAGTTCACGGCGTCTCATGGCCCGCTTCTCACAGTAGGATGGCTGAATCTTTATGGCCCTGTGCTTCTCACATATCCCAGACGACGTTATAGGAGCTATTCTCGCATGGCTATGATTCCATTCCCTGCCAGTGACAGATCTTCCTGCGACGTACTGAACACTGCGCACCAGGCGCAGTGCCTTCTTCGATCACCGGCAGGTGGTGACCCGATTACGCTGAATGATTTCATGATACTGCCATCGCAGCTCGCCCACAGCCCAGTACCCTTGTCAAAGGGTCCGCCCCCTCATCTTTTTGTCCAGCACCGATGCAGTGGCACACAGCGGCGCTGACACCCAAGATTTCCCAACTATGCGGCTTGATATACACCGCGGCTCTCGGATGCGGTGCATGTCATAAAGGCTTACGCCATTGGGCCAGGGAATGGTCCCGAAACTTGCTGTCTTTGCGCCGCTCCGCGGTGTGGTCGCTTTCACACTTGTGAATGTGTAGTCCTTCCAGCTCCATACGAGATATGACACTCTTCAGAAGGTGGCCATGGGTTGCTGGTGGGCGATTGGCGGCGCATGTGATCATCAAAATCAAGTTCGCACTTCGATCCAAATACTGTCTAGCTAATACACCCGAGTTGATGAACAATTTAATTCGTTTCTTCCCCATTCGCATCCATGTGCTATATACGGAACAACTCCCGGAAGGAAAAACTTGATGATGATTGTGTGATTTATATTACAAACGATGCTCAGATCCAATCCCGTCGCATGTCCACGCGCGCCCACTCCCAGATGCGGCGGGTCGATCACTGCAAGTACCCCTTTCCTCCTCAGAAGAAGACCGTATCGCGCAGCACGAACCTCTCAAGCTCCCTGTAGTCCGACCTATCTTTTGCGACCGCCCAAAGCCATACATCCAACTCTGGAAGTGTGACATCCTTGATCCATTTCTGACCATCCGACAAGCTCGTTTCGTCCAATTGTTGAGCATATTCAACGATTTTCTCGCAAGCATCTACCGCTGCGGCGCGCAAAACATATACCTGATCCGAAGTGAGGACGGGTCCTTCTTTTGGTAGTGCCGCCTTTGGCTTCGTTCCTGGAGTCACAGCAGTACCTATCCCCAGTGGCGTGTCCTTGGGAACCGTCAGGAGCGTGTCAACTTCACTGTCCTGCGCGGCATCAGGGAATATACTCCGCAACGCAGCATCTTTTGCCCCTGAAAGGTCCAGCACTCCCAGATGAATAAGTAGGGAAGGAATGACGTTATCTGTAAACACTGGCACTTTTGTGGTGTCTGGGAGCGGGAACGGTGGTGGGGAAGATGACCCAAAGCGTAGAGTTATCCCGTGGATGAGGAATAGTGCCTTCTTGAAACAGTATACGGCTGTTTCCAGATGATTGGCATTGAGCACCACTTCTAGGGGCCAAGATGAAAAACTGACGCCTTCCGTCCACAACTGCCATGTCTCTAAATGCAGGGAAAGCGCATACGAGCTAAAAAACGCTGTTAATCTTGGGCATTCAATATGAGGCGTGTGCGAGGAACCCACGTCTTTGAGGATGTCATCCACAGTCACACCACTTCCTCCAGAGCGTTTTGATGTTAAGCTTCGTAGGACAAATGACCCCAAGTCTGGCATTCCTGATCGCTCCAATATTTCACCCGTCTCATTCAACGTAGTGCTGATCAATTTGACTAAATTGTATATGTGTCCACCGGGCTCTCCAACAATTACGCCCGGTAACGTTTCGTGAGATCTTTCCACGTATATCTTGACAGACATGAGTTCTGCAATTTGCTGCGGTGTGATTGTTCTCATGCCCCTAGCGGCGAGCAAATCACCTTGGCCAGTAGCGGAGGACAAGTACATGCCAAACACAAGCGCTCTTATGTTGTCCCATGCACCGCGACCAGTTTGTTCGTGAAGAGGTACACGATACCCAGAGGCAAAGTTAAGAAGACAAAGTACGGAGAGGAAGTTTAACTCGGATAGGACCGAGGGAAATTTGAGTGGGAAATGGAGCCCGTGGTTGATCGAGACACGCTTGAACGTATGGAGGAATGAGGGAGAGAATAATAGACGTTTCACGGCATCATCTGTCACCTGGGATTGGGGCTTGGTAAGTCGCTGTGCTCCATATGTAGGGTAGGAATTAGGCAAGCAAATGTCTCGCATCGCAGAGGCTGTGGCATCAGCCCTGGCGGCGGCGAAACTAACTTTACATCGTGTTCGTGATCCACGAAATGGAGTCTTGATACGCGTGAACGAGTACTAGCGGATGTGACCACTCACCCAGATATTTTGAGCTTCCCGAAGCTCTCTGCAGGACTCTCTGATTGCATTAACATAGCTACCCGGAAGTGGTGGCATAAGAATTTGGGAAGTCATAAGAATTGCAGCAGTGCGAATGCCTTGAATGTCCCAGGTCTGCCAGCGCCCAGCCGTAGATATGATGAGGCAGACGAGATAATCTTATCGCCCACCACACGCGATCGTGGGCAAAATATCGGTTGTTACTTAATATCAGTAAATTGTGTTCAGGCTGGGGCCGGGCGGACTCAGTGGCTGGTGTAACATCTGGCAGACTACATCTAGTCTGAACCATGAACTTTTTGTCTCAATGTTCAAAAAGTTCCAGGGTACTTTATGCTTGCCGTCGCTTCCATTCGAGCGCTCCATTCGCCAATGAAGGTTAATGTCCTATTCGTGAAGCGTCGAATTCGGCCGAGTCCAAGTTGGTACTAATTTCTCCGCTAGGAATCCGAGAACAGCTCCTCGCCGGAGTGAAGCAGAGCATGAAGGTATGCACGCAGTTCCCTAATTGTTGTCATGGCATCTCATACGCAAGTAGAACAAAGATCAGGTGTCGTCCATGACCTTGAGGGTAACGCTCGCTCTGTGCATTGATCCCAGTGTTCACGTTGCTACATACAGTCCGTACTCTCCGAAGTATACAATCTGGACAAGTCCTCTGGTTCCAAGATTTCATCCTCCGTGATTGTCGGTGTCCTGCGCAAAGCGGTCCTTCGACGTGTTCGTTGCTGCTCGATCTTGTCTGGGGACATTGCTCACATTACTATTTCAGACTGAGTCTGCTTCTCAATTCGTGAAAGGCGAGCGACCCGACCTTGCAGAAAAGGAAGCCCGAGAGGCAGAAATTATATCTGCATTCCTGCCGCCATTGCTCCCAGAAGCAGAGATAGACAAAGTACTCAGAGAGGTCGCTTCGACTTGCCCCCGAGACGGTAATCCGAAGAAAGCTCTTGGATTGATATTCAAGTCATTCTATTCCAAGATTGACAAAGCGAATGTAGATCCAGACTTGGTAAAAAGTAGAGCTGAGGCATTGTTGAATTTCTGAATCCAACAAATCACCTTGGTGTTTATAAGACTACTATAGAAATCTTATATATGTCTTGAAAGACTCTGCTGTTCACATCGTGAGGATAACCCTATGACTCAGATTCCGTAGAGTATGAGTCAGTCGACGCTCCAGCCTCAGAATACGTAGTAGTGGATGGCTGAGAACTTCTCTCTGCTGAAAGAACGAGTCAATTTAACTATGTATGTTTCTTTGCGAGATACGACATACGCTGAACATTACTGGTCGTGACATCCGGAGGGGACTGTGATGGGGCCGTAGACAAAACCGGGGGGAGAGCGCTTCTCGCCCTGACGAGGTCTTCCATACAGCGGGTTATCGTATTCGACACGCCTTGCAAGATTCGTATTCGTTCGTCGATCGCTTCTCGTGTGGTTCGATCCAGGAGCGCCAACTGGGCTGCTGTCACGTGATCACTATTCCGGTCGTGTGACTGCGGGCTTGTGGCTTTAGGGGCAGAGGACGAGCTAGAGCTAGCTTCTTGTACAGGAGGAACTGCGGGCGAGGACGAATGTAGATCAAGTACTGCCGGCTGAGATGGAGTGTGCAAACTCTCCGCTGCTTTGCTACCATCCAGCGGTATCAAAGATGGGACCCTCCATGTTGCTGTATCATTGGAGGTCGAAGCGACAGGTATGGTTTCAGAACGTGACGGGAATCCAGCGGGAGTGCTTGAGCGACCACCGAAGCGCCTCAAGGCAGCTTGAGCGGCGGCTTCGGCTGGTGTTTGTGAAGCACTTTGATGAGATTGCTCCTGTGACGTGGGTACTTGGTTGCCACGAGAAGGTTCCTGGGCAGCTGGTGCGCCTCTGTGATTAAGCCATCGTTGATCAAAATCCCATGGATGCCAGTCCTGATTGGGCCCGACGAACCCAGTGAACGGCGGTACAGGCTGCAAGGATTGGGGTAATTGCACTTGGCCATGCGGTGGCTGACCTTGGTATTGGATGTTGTACTGAATGACCACACCTGGCGTCGGACCAGGAACCCATCCCTGAGTGCCAGTATTTTGTGGTCCTTGGACTCGAGGGTTCTGACGAGCAGCCGCCTGTGGTGGCTGAGCAGCATTTCGCGCAAATCTCCCTAAAACTCGAGCAAGGGCATCATTTTCTGGTTGTTGCTGAACGCCAGCCTGATGAAATCCAAATAGGTTTGGAGGTTGGCGGGCTCCAACCTGCGGCTGTGGTCGCGCAGCTTGAGGTCGGGGTTGCTGATTCTGTGGGAGATTGTCAAGGACACTTTGTCGGCTACAAACATCGAATCAGCATTGATCAACAAAAGACTTATGTATTGCAAGAGGGCTTACCATGTTGGGCAGTTTTGTTGGCGTTCGAGCCACGAACGCAAGCAATAGAAGTGAAAGATATGACCACAAGGTAGCTTTTTTGGAGACATGTTTGGTCCATCGAGAGAAGGTTGAGTCTCTGGCTGGGTACCTCCGGGTCTTCCCTGATAATACATTTCCTCGCGGCAAATGATGCAGGTGCGATCCGTCATGACGGACATCTCTTGCTCAGTTGCATCTGGATATCGCTCATCCATGTTACGGGTAGCTGCGCGGTATCGGATCAATGCACGAAGCCTCGTAACAAACGAGCGTCCGGTGAGGTATACGTCCCTGATGATGTTTAACGGCAATCCATACAGAGCCACGATAAACAAGAAGAACAGAAGATATGTTATGAGCTTGAGGAAGTCTGAGATGGTCAACCAGAAATTGAGACAAGACAAGTGCAGTGTAAAAGGTTGACATACCAGTCACTAGTTCGACGTGAAAGATCCACATGCTCTTGTTCTGCCAGGGAGGAGCATTCTCTCCACCTCTCTGTTGCGCGCGGCGAAGATCAATGACACAGATCAGGTACTTGGCTGTGACGTTCATAGCACTAGCCATAAGGATAGCATACTGTTGGATCTATTAATAAGAAATTCGTTGCAGGGTTGTGATTACCTACTTCATTCGCAAACATCATCATCCCACCAACGCCATTCTTGGTTGTGCTGTCGACGGCGAATGCGAACATGATTAAATCAATGAACCAAAGGATAGTGAACAAGGTGGTCATCCGGATATGAAATAATATTGGCGGTCCTGGATATGGACGTTGATCCATCTGCCAGAAACAGTCATCCAGGAATAGATTCAAATGACAAAGGGATGAACAACGCACCCATTCAATACGATCGGAAGCCAGCCAGTGGAAAGATTTGACAAAGAGCAAGAACCCGAACATGAGAAGGAACGGGATGTCGAAATCATCTCGGAAAATAGTGAACGCGAGGAGTGACTCGGTCACAAAGAACCAGAGACGATCATAAAGTCGCTGAACCGATCGTCAGACACCACCAATTGTGTGATTGCATGACGTGGTGATATACCTCGATTTCCTGAGGCCGGAGAGAGCCAAAGAACAGACGCTGGGCACATTGAGCGCATAGCAGTGCGACCAGGAGCCCGAAATTGGCGAGGATCTGGCGGAGGTTGAGATGGAGGGAATGTTGTATGATGAAGATAAAGACTGACCAAGACACTCCGATTGCTCTTGGAGAGGTGAATAGCAAGAGAGTAGAAATTGCTATGGCTCCTGAGGGCACTAGCGATGGTGGCGGAGACAGCAATGGAGGATATTGTGGCATAGAGGAGGACTTTGTGCGAGCTCAGAGAAGCAAATAACCTATTCTCTCTTGCCCGGAGTGCATCATGCCATGGCATGGCGGACGAAGAACCCTGAACGTGGAATGTCAAACAGTTTCGAGCAATAGTAATATTTGGTGTCAACGTGTCACAATATTCTCACGAGCGCCAGTACTCAATCCATAATTGATCACTGCCATGCACATACTACTTACTTGCATACCGGACGCTGTGAAACATAACTGGTGTGTATAGTTCCAGCTCATGCCCGGGCACCACGGTCGCTTTCTCAGCGCGGACTACCTTAAAACCCCGCTTGGATTTCTGCACAGAACTTCGACAAGCGCTGAGTATTCGACAAGCGCGTGACCCACATAATTTGACTATAAAACCTCCAGGCAACTCAGCCTTTTGTCTTTTATCGCCAGCGCCCGTACGCTCTCAGCCCTGTTTCGTTGACGTCTACCAGCGCCAATAAAAAATGTCCGAGCTACGCCGGCGGAATGTTGCAGATTCCATACCTGCTCAAAAGAGGACCCAAACTAACAATGATGCAACACAAGGCAGCTTCCTGAGCACTTCCGTTGCTCTCAAGACTGCCCTCATTTTCTTATCTCTTTCAATATCTGCATTTTTCTGGCTTTACACCAACGTACCACTGACTTCTGTCAACTCCTACGCCATTTGTTCGCGTTCTGGTGCAAGGATTTATACTGTCGACGATGCCAATCCCACTGTCCAGTGTCTGGTCATTCAAGATGAGTTCATCGTTGATGTTGGGTCTCTAGGTGCTCTCTCGTCTAGTAATTTCCATATCTGGACCCACTCATGCTATACCAGACGATGTCTCGGCTCGTTGGTATGCCCCCAATAATTCTGGATCGACACTCCGCATTCAATACATCGACGACCAGTCGATCGTGGTACCTGGACTGAGTGGTCAGTCCAGTGCCACTTTAGACAACACCCAAAGTAAAAATGCTGTATAGATTCCCATGCTCACATACTAGAGTATGGTGCCAATCAACAACTTCCCTTGGAAGCTGGCAAGTCTATCAATGGTAAATATTTATTGTCAAGTTGTGTTTCCACCTCAACCTTTTTTTTTTTGGCAGAAACTATTGCGCTCGTCAGAGACTATATCATGGAACATCCAGATGTCCACCACAATACATCCAAGTTCATAGAAGGTTGGGGGTGGGACCACACTTCCTGGCCGGTGGAAGAGTGGCCTACCGCGGTACGTATCATTTGTTGTCCTCGATTTCCACGCCTGTAAACATGTGTTATATTCCCTCGGTCCGCATAGGATGCTCTCGATGAGGATCCGGTCATCCGTGGAAGGCCGGTAGTGCTCCAAAGCAAGGATGGTCATGCATTGTGGGTATCCAAGACGGTGCTTCAATGGAGTGGTCCTTTACCGGGAGATGTGGAAGGAGGTGTCGTGGTTCGCGATGCAATTGGAAATCCCACCGGTTTGTCGGATCCGCTAACGGCTTGCGCGATTCCTAGTCTCACATCTTGTAAGGCGTTTTGCTTGACAATGCGCAACAATTGGTGAAGAGACCTATCCCGACAAACGACGACCTTCTTAGACGTTTCGCGATAACTGCGAAAGACGCTTTGTCCTTGGGTTTGACATCTATCCACGACGCTGGTCTGCGACCCATATCACTCGAGCTTTTCAAGAGGTAAGATTACACTACGATTTGATAGCTGGAGGCTCAACCCGCAATTAAGACAAGCAGCTGAAGGTTTACTTCCCGTAAGTACGACGTCAGTTTTTCATTCATCTTATTGTCACTTTTCATTCAGATCCGGATCTACGGAATGCGTTACTTCGACGAGGTCGGCCCCTACTGGGGAAATATATCAAAACCTATCGTTAACGCGGGGAACAGTCGCCTGAGTGCTAGAAGTGTTAAAATCTTCGCAGATGGTAAGAAAGCAGTTTGATGTAGCAAATACATCCGTTTATATTACTGGGTTTTGTAGGTGCTTTGAGGTCCGGGGGGGCAGCAGTAAGTAACGCATGCAGGAGCACTTGCCAGGCATTTCTTAACGAGTGTTGAATGCTAGCTGTATGAACCCTATCATGACAATCCTAGAACGAAAGGGTTTATGCGTTTGGATGAGAAAGTATTGCGTGAAGTCGTTCCTCGGTTCATGAAAGATGGGTGGCAAGTTGTGAGTATCTTGCCAAGCTTAATGTGTCTACCTCACAACATCTTTATCCAGAATATTCACGCTATTGGCGACTATGCGAATAGTATAGTCATAGATACCTTCGAGGGTGCTCTCAGGGATGTCAATGTTACTGCGCTGAGACCTCGCCTCGAGCATGCTCAGATACTAAGGAAGGAAGACATGATTCGCGTAGGCAAGCTAGGTGGTGCGTCGGTATTGTCTTGACTCTAGGGAAAGCGCGTCTAAAAAGCCTTGCTATATTGCAGTAATTGCGAGTGTGCAACCCACTCATGCGTGCGTCAACTCCTGTCTTCCCTACTCCCTGTGACATGCCTCGACCCATTTATTGTGCAGCATCAGCGATATGTGGTATGCTGAAGACCGTCTCGTGCGTATAAAGCGTGGATGTTGTCAACCCTTCTCATTAACTGCATCCACCACAGGGACCTGAGCGAGTGAAAGGTTTGTATGCCTTCCGCTCTCTTCTAGATCACGGTGCCCGGCTTGCCCTTGGCTCTGACTTTCCTGTGGAGGACATGAACCCGCTCTCTGGTTTCTATGCAGCCATAACGAGGTTGTCTCCTGATGGCATTTCTCCCAAAGGGCCCTCCGGTTGGTAAGTGGCCATAGCAAATGGGAAATGCGCATACCGTATGGGAGCTAATCGACACTTAGGTTCCCAGAGCAACGTCTGAGTCGTATACAAGCTTTACGAGGTGTGTTTGTGGTGTCTCCAACGTACCGCTAAGGCGTCTCATGGTTGGAGCTGATAGGTATGACCATCGACCCCGCTTACGCTTCCTTCTCGGAGGACACACTTGGTTCGATTACCCCGGGAAAGCGTGCCGACTTTGTGGTGCTCTCCCAGGATATCATGACAGTTTCGATAGACCAAATCCTTAAAACGCGAGTACAAGCGACTTTTATCGACGGGAAACCCGCGTATGGCGGCCTTTGAGGATAAATCCTGCGTTTAGTTATAAGCGATCACTGTGTCGTTAGAAAATAGGGTCCGCTGGCCGCGACCGTGGTTATGTGCTTATGACAATCAGAGAGCTCATGCATGATGGCCCTCAGACTATTTGCCTTGAATAATTCTTTGTGACTCCTTCGGCAAAGATCCCGCACGTGATCTTCAAATATAAGGCCGCGTTTGGTGCCACAAACGCGTCGCATAGAGAACTTCCTGGATCTGCTGTGACGTGCCCCTGGTACTGACTCGGGATTAAGGTCCCGGAAACGAGTGGAAGACGCGTATATCTCATTCCACGACTCGAATGCCCTCGTTTCAGTCTCCTGTTGTCGGAGAGAAGCGGAAGCAACCGGTGGATCAAACCAGTCGGAAGAGAATCGCACTCGAAAGTCCCAGTAGTCGCAATGTAACCGAGCGTGCCAGTGCCAGCTCCAAGGAAGATTACTGGATGATACAGTGGTATGTTCATTTCCGTTATTAATAAATGGTTCATACACGTCTGCCTGGACCTATGGGTAACAGGCGGATGCCTCAATACAAGAAACATAAGACGTGGGATGGTGACGCAGTTCTCGTGTTGAATGGTGCAAAGGGAACCATGTACGATCTAGAAGGCAAATTGTATGCGGCCTCTCTCTATCGTTACAGCACTCGACTGAATGTACCTTTGTCGCAGCATAGGCGCCGGCTCTCTGAGCGCCCCGAGAGCAGAGGAAGGCGGGGAGTATGTATTCGGTGGGAAAGAAATTGGGATTGATCATTCCATTTCAAGGGCGGACTTTTTGTCCGGGAAATGTTTCGGTCGTGGCTCCAAGGCGAGCTCAAACACCACCGCCCCTTCCACGTCAACTATTCAAAAACAATTTGTTCCGCTGAAATCTTCGAATCTTGCCACTCCTTATAAGACACCCACGAGGAAAGTTGTAGACCTGCAGCCTGTCAATTTGCTCTCCGGTCAGTCCGATACAACCGCACAGGAGCCTCGAGGATTACAGTCATGCTGGACGGCAAATTGGTACGTATATGACACATTTAAATGATCATATCGGCAACAGCGATCTAGGCGCCGGCCCAAAACCAGAAAACACAAGACATGGGATGGCGATGCATTTGTCCAGCAGATCGGAAATCAGTTAACTGTGATTTCTGAGAAGGGTAAAATGTTCGGATCTTACTTCCCACTGTTTGCTGCGCTGAGTGCATACGGGAATCACAGCATTGGACGTAAAGACTGGGACGGTCTCCCACTCCAGAATGGATATCGATTTTACGCCGGAAATAAGGAGATCTCGTTGGATTCCTCTGTTTCACCTTCGCAATTGCCATCAATTACTGGTGTCGAGGAGGCAACAAGTGATCTTGACGGTGTTAGTTGGGACAGACCACCGCCAACCCCTGCGGTCACCTTACAGCAAGATCGTTCGTCGAAGAAGGAAAACATTCCTCAGGTGACAGCCCCAAAAAACTTCGTTCCGCCCACCTCTTTCTACAGCCAACCTTCTAAGGAATGGCCAAATGGTCCCTTGTGAGCATTCTGCATTTTGAAAAACCTTTTCTCAACCCTGATGGTAGGCACGATCCGGATGCTGACGGCGCTGTGGTCATGAAGGCGCCGACTCAGGTGCACGCAGAAAAATTCAACAAAAAGTATCATAATCTACTTAATACTTTCATCGGAACTAACACATCTGTATCAGAGGCCTGCCTATTGTTCCGGTTGTCCTTGATCCTATCGTTGCAAGGCATTTACGACCTCACCAGATTGAAGGTTACTTTTTTCGGTCAACGAGGTGTATCAATAATGATACTGAGTTTTAGGTGTCTGTTTCTTGTACGAATGTGTAATGGGTTTACGGAAGCACGAGGGTCAAGGTTGCATCCTTGCAGATGAGATGTCAGTTGTGTTCCTTTGTGACTCTTGGTAAATGTTGACTTTCGTGACATCTAGGGGTCTCGGGAAGACGTTGCAGGCATGTACCGTGTCCCTTTCAGCTCTTCGTAACTGATCAGAGATATCGATAGACCATCGCACTAGTTTGGACGCTCCTCAGTAAGGCAGTATTCGTGTCATTTCCAGGTATTTGACGATGGCGTAGAACAAAACCCTTATGGCAGTGGGGTAGGTGTCATGGGAAAGGCATTGATCGTTTGCCCAGTGTCACTCATTAATGTGAGTTTAGGCAATGGAAACTAACAATGTAGACTGAGTTCAGTTTCAGAATTGGCGTGCCGAGTTCCGCAAGTGGTGAGTCTGGGTTAGGCAAGACTCCTCCTAGATGACTACCCTTGCGAGCTAGGTTGGGTCGTGACCGCATCGGTATTCTGACTGGGGACAAAGATAAATCCCAAATCAAGCAGTTCTTGAACTCGTATGTAAAGTATGGCTTGAAAGTTCCTTGGATTCTCATGAGTGTTGTTTCCTAGACGAGTTCATCAGGTCCTCGTAATCGGTTACGAGAAATTGAGGAGTGTTATGTGAGTGGCAAACAACTGCCCGGTATGCTCAGCTGTCAAACACTCCAGCAGAAATGACCTCACATATTGCAAGTGAGTGAAGAAGTGGCTTTCCTACGGTCAGGTACCTGAAGTCTTGATGATTAGTCCTCCGATTGGCCTAATAGTTTGTGATGAAGGTTTGTGAAATCACCACTCGTAGGTCTCTCTTTTTTTAAATCATGAAATCCAACAGGACATAGGTTAAAGTCTGCTAATAATAAGACATCTACGATGTTCAAGGCACTTCGTACGCCCAGGAGAATAATTCTCTCCGGTACCCCTATCCAGAATGACTTGAGCGAGTTTCACGCAATGGTAGGTTTATTCTGGCAGGTACTTGTTTTCACGTAAAGACGTAATTTGTAGGCCGACTTCTGTAACCCTGGTCTGTTTGGTAGCTATCGCACTTTGCTCACACTGCTGGGTTGATTGACCCTAATCCAGATGACTACAATACGTTTCGACGGGTGTACGAAGTTCCTATTCTGAAGAGCAGGGCACCTGATCGTACTGCGAAGGAACTAGAGATCGGAGAAGCACGGTCGGCTCAGGTATGTTCGATGCAATGTATTCTTCTGACCAGTTTTACATGACATAACTAGTTGTCCGCTATCGCAAAGAGTTTCGTGCTGCGACGTGAGGCAACAATATTGAAAAACTATTTGCCACCCAAACGTTGGTCCACACAATCTGTTATTACGTTGTGCTGAATAGTATCGCAGATGAATATGTCGTGTTTGTGACTCCATCAAAGTTGCAGCTCTCCATGTTTGCTACAATCCTCAAGCCCGAGAAGCTGGACACCTTAATCGAGGGGTCGACTGCCGAGTCTCTTGCTCTTATTGGAACGCTGACAAAAGTCAGCAATAGCCCGATCCTGCTCAAAGCTCAACTTGAAAAAGCTAGAATGTCCAAAGGGGAGCACAAGATACGTTCAGGCATCACGGAAGCAGTGAACCTTCTTCCAGAGCGAGCCCAGATCGAAGACTTTTCTCTCAGTGGTAGGTGTATTTCGACTTACACGATCCAGGATGATAACATACGCATTGAAGGCAAACTAACCGCGCTAGCAAGCCTTCTTAAATCTCTTCGACAGGTATGCTAGATTACATGGTGTATGTTTGGTTGGAAGTTAAGCAACAAGCAGCACACGGAAGAAAAATGTATTTTGGTGTCTCACTACACATCTACTCTCAACATCCTCGAAGCTTTCTGCAAGAAACAGTCTTATACCTACTTGCGTTTAGACGGGTGGGTGCAAAGCAAGTTCCGGTTGGAGACCTCATGACATGTGGTTCTAGACAAACACCGGCCGCAAAAAGACAAGAATATGTCAATGCCTTCAATAAGTCTTCTCAGCAGAGCAATTGTTTGTTTCCTTCAGCGACAAGCAATGATGTCTCCTGATATGATCCATAGTCTTGTTTCTGCTGAGTTCCAAGGCGGGTGGTGTTGGACTAAATCTGATCGGTGCCTCCCGCCTGTGCCTCGTTGACTCTGATTGGAATCCAAGGTGTGTTGGCTCGTCTTAACTTTTCGACCATCTTTCATATTTGCTTTCAGCCATGATTTACAATCCATGGCACGAATACATCGGTCCGTTGGCTCGAGCCTCGCTTCTCAGTTTGATACTCATTCCATGATACAGCGATGGTCAAAAACGGCCAGTTTTCATATACCGATTCTTGACAGCTGGGACCATTGATGGCGAGTGTACTCAGTGTTCCCTGGCTGGGGCCTCACACAGTCTGTCATACAGAGAAAATTTTCCAACGACAGGTCACCAAGATCGGGTTGAGCAATTGTCAGTGGCATCATCCATCTAATCGTGTGTTTGCTGATTTTGTCTCTCCCTCAAGCCCTCATGGGAAATGTAAGACAAACTATTCCTGAATTCCTTGCATACTAAACCATCACTCAGGAAACTGCTGGATCGAAAGCGGATTCCTTCACCCGGAGAGATGTAAGTGATTATCTGATCGAACTGAACGACGAATTCAATTCAAGTTTAGCTTCGTGACATCTTCCGCATTCAACCCGACACATCTTGCAACACCCACGATCTCTTGGGTTGTGAATGTGATGGTCGGGGACTGTCAGGTGTTCGCAGTACAGATACGACTAACGAACTGAAGGAAGTCGGTGCCGAGGGGGTTGACGATTGTTCTGAGCAAGGATTTGTCAACGCATCTCAGCTTGACCCAGTCCAACTCGACAAGGCAGTGAAGGCGGTGACTAAGTTCCATCGTGATTGATAAAAAATCGTATTGACTTATCCGTCAGGAGCTTCGAAAGAAGAGAGCCGAGCTCGCCGCGCTTGGGGAGTGGACTCACATCAATTGTCTGCGACACCACATTCAATACGACGTTCACGATGATATCCTGCGACGACTCCTTTACTTCGCGGATGACGAGGACATGGACCTGGCCAAGCCAGCTAAGCCACAACCCAGACTGGATTCATTATTGGACTCTGTTGACCTTGAGAACATCATGGCAATGGATGAGAAGCGACCCTCGCCATCCGTACGGGATGTCCCGGGGGGGACCATCTCCTTTTTGTTTGAAAAGATCTCGACGAGCAGTCTGGACGATGTTGGCGACAGGGTTGGTGAACTAGCTTGAAGCAGTGATTCTTTACTTTCCGTTCACGTTGATTTCATGAAAACTCGGAAGTACACCTCGCTGAATTGCTTCAACTAACTTCATAGGTATTACATGGATGGATGGATATTGTTACACATTACAGTAATTCGATAGGCGTTATATATGTGTGCGCCGGCGACCGCGCACTAGGGTGAAGACATGTGATCGCGATGATCTAACAAATTCCATGTCTTCGTCAACTGCACTGATTTTTATCAGGAGCGCGTTGATCTCGTCTTCTCTAAGTCCATATTCGCGAAGCTTTTGCGCCCTGACCTTGATGGAGTCCAAGCGAGGTTGAAAGCCCACGAAGTCCAGCAACTTCCGGAACAACTCCGTTACCCAGCTGACCCTCTCCTGCGTGAAGCCTACTCCACAACCATGGGTAATTAGAAGGTCGTGGACCGCCTGCCTAGAGGAGTGATATCGGTCACCGAACTCTCGTTTTGTGGTAGTACAAGCGTGACCGACAACGCGAATGCCACACTCTGTGAAGTGGAGTTGATTTTCTAACCACCAATCTTCCATGTTTTCTTCATGCTCGAGATGAGTGATGACGATGGCGATGGGAACTTTCTTGTGACAGAGGAAGTCGTAGAAAAGCAGGTAATTTTGTTGCATATTGATGGTGATCCTACCCCTTCGTATACAGAACACCAGCAAGTTAATGCCCCCGGTGTCGGACAAGAACCGAACGAGGCCATACGCCTTATTGATAGCGCCGATCAAGCAATCGGGGTCCCTGAGGGACTGAGGTTCGTTCAAGCCGACAGTGTCGAATATGCGAAAATCCCGCCCTTGGATCGCGACGTCATAAGGTCTATTGTCCAAGGTGCAGCTTGAGGCGTTGGATGAGGTTTGTGCGACATCATGATCTAACCCCAGGATGAGGTTGATAAGCGAACTTTTGCCAGCGCCCATTTCTCCGAAGAGCACGACGTTGAATCGGTGCTGGATCGGCTGCGTCAGCAGCAGGGGTAAAGAGTTTGAGAGACGACATAAGGGTACATTCAGTCTCGGTCGCCGCAGCATTGGAGATGGATCCTAACCTTACTCTCTTTCAATACTGGGCCTTCGTCATCCCGGGGGAACACACCCGCGAGGGGAGCAGTGGCGCGCCTCGTCATGGTCATTTCAACCGAGATGGAGGGTGCAACGCAAAGGTGAAGTCGGAAGGCGGGGGGCGAAAGTACGAGAGGAGGGAGGGTTACAGCGAGGTTGGGAACGAGTCGAGTGGATGATCTGGATGATGAGTCTCCGCTTGGTCATGAAGATAGTGGAGGTAAGGAGTACTGGAGTACTTGGGGTGCTGCTCAGATCGATCGATCCCACCACATCCTTATTCGTGGATGACGAGGAAATTGGCTATTTCTCCCACAACGCCTCGTTGATGTCAGGAGGTCAGGGTGTACCGAATTTGACGTACAAATTTGCGCCGATCCGTCAGAATCTAGTCTGGTGACCAGACCTTACCCGTACTAGTCAGAATCCCAAGTAGGCAGATCTGACACACATTCGTACCACGGCGTGATTTTGTATAGGCTCGACGGATGGCAGATATCGCATCCTCAGGTAAGCTATACACATGGCAACGGAGAGGGAAAGTGTCCATGACGTGAGGAAACTCGAGATAGTGAATACGGGAACCAAGACTCGAGGTGTGCATAACTTACATGCGGTTACTGAATTGTACATCGTACCACCCTCTGCTGGCTCCCCTCCCAAGCACCCTGTTCTACCCTGCGAACCACGACTTCTGCATCATCCTGACTCATCCCACAACGTGACACCAACATGCGTACCATTTGCTTCCTGCTGTGGACGTGCTGACTATAGACCAACCGTCTAAGATAGATTGAGAAATTGGTGAACCAGGTTCGAGTGTCGACAGCGTAGGCGTGTTGCGTAGCACACTTGGCAAGAAGATCCGAGATTACGGTCTTGGATTCTTCATATTTGTCTGCATACATGTTTCCATAACCTGGCGTACAGGTGACGCACGCATGCGCTTTAGCATTGATGCCGAATCTGGTGAACTCATGTGAGTTCCGTTCCCACCATCCCTCCATCGGTGTCTCGGACTCCAGATTTGTGATGACGAGTGCGATGGGGACGAGACGACAGCAGAAGACTTCATAAAATAATCTGTAGTTGTGTTGGATGGTTGCGGTTATTCTGCCACCCCGAACGCAGAACACGAGCAGGTGAACACCGCCGGCATTGTTCAAAGAAGTTATCAACCGGTGAGCTTTTTCGATTGCGGCGAGATAACATTCAGCCCCTAGTTGAGGCTCGTTCAAGCCGACAGTATCATAGATACGGAGATGATATTCCCCAACATCGGTTTCGTATAGGGTGGAATCCAAGGTACACCCGTCGGTACCATAAGATGTCGCAGCGACGTTCTGACCTATGATGAGGTTAACGAGCGAGCTTTTTCCTGAACCAGTTTCTCCGAATATGACGATATTCTGAGTGACATCGCGTGAAGACATGGAGTGCTGTACATCAGATAGTCAGCTCGGAAATCCCTTGCAAATGCTCCAAGCTTGCAAATACCTGGGTCCTGCTCGCGGGGAGACTAGTTGATAGGACTGTATCGGATATTTTGGAGCAAGGAACCCGCTGGAGACGTCCTCGATGTTGATCAATTATCTTGAAAAATTTCGCGGGGCATTACCTTCGCTACCCAGGGAACAGCATGAGTTGCCGACCAACATGAGTACTCCTCGTGTGTGATACTGGACTAGTCCCAGAGGGTCAAGGGGTTGGTCCAAGCGATGTTCGTGCACAGAAGCCAGTCGGATGCATGCACTTGCCGTGTTCATTTCTCGAGCTGTGTTGATGTGTGAGAGCAGAATTCTGGGCAGAATGTGCGGCGCGGGTCAAGGTCGGACCCCGTCGAATCTGGAACACGCACATGCGTCCCAGAAACGGGTCACTTTGATGGTCCCGTTCGCCATGCGTTGGCCTCGACTGGGCCCTGGCTCAGGAATCAATTGGCACCCTGGCGAGTGTGCAGATCTCGGAATCACAACAACTTTGTTGCAACTACTCTAGATGGCTGCGAACATGGTCATGCTTGGTGAACAGAGTCTTCCTGCACCAAATAACGAGACATTCCTACCAGTAAGTGGTCATGTGCAGTACATTTCTTAACACCCACGCCATTCACCAATGTCCAAGGACGTCGACGTTCAACCTTATGACCAGCATGGTAGTTCAAGACTGAAAAAAACACAGGTCGTAGATGCCAGTACTCTATAGATTGCTAATTGTTGACATTTTATAGGACATTCGACGGTGCCTTGACAGATTGACCATCCCGGCGACTCCCGTCTGTATCCCTGAATCCTCGGGTTCGTGTGCGCAGAGTGCCTGCGAGTCAGTTTTCCCCTCATTCTCTGCTCTCATTCAAGACCCAGATGTAAGCGCTGTACGCCTCGATGGTTGCTTAGCTGACTCGTCGCTGACAAAAACAAAGCGCGATCCGCTTCGAGCTCGAAATGTCGTTGTGTTTGGCGAGAGCGGCGTTGGAAAGTCGTCAGTCATCAACATGATTGCGGGGAAGGTTATCACCCAGACTTCGAATAATGCTGCTGGGTGCACGTTTCGGCATCAATGCCATCAGGTCCTCCTTGACGATCTCAATGTGAATCTCTGGGACACCGTCGGGCTGGACGAAGGAACTGAAGGGACAGTTCCGGCCGCACAAGCCGAGAGCAGTCTCAAGGCTTTCCTCCGCCGGATAACTCGATGCAACGGCATTGATCTACTTCTGTACTGCGTCCGCGGTACCAGAGTCAGGCAAGCGCTGCTCCGGAACTACAATATCTTCTACGCCGCAATATGTCGCAAGAAAGTTCCAGTGGCTTTGGTCGTTACAGGGCTAGAGAACTACGAAGGAGACATGGAGGCATGGTGGACCGAACATGAAAAAGATTTGATCAAACATGGCATGCGGTTCGACGCTCATGCATGCGTCACCACGATACGTAGCGACCACCCCGCCATTCAAACCCGGCTGCAACAGTCTCGAGATGTGCTTCGCGATCTCGTGCGAGCAAAGTTCGACGACGTAACTTGGAGAGCGGACGAAGACTTACTGATGTCCGCTTCTTTACCTGATGTTCGCGCTCTACTCCGCTCAGGGGGGAAGAGGGTGGCACCTCTAATCATGATTTGTGATGCCACAGAGCAGGCTAATCGGGCCCATCTCTTCTCAACCACGGCAGAGTCTCGAGCAACCTGCATCAGTGATCACAAATATAAATGTCTGTACGTTGATGTCCAGCTTCTTGGGGACTCAAATCTATACGCACAGACGATGCAGCGGCCGGATCTTCTTATCTTCTACGCTGCTGCAGATTCTGAACCGAACCGGACGTGGACCGCCCTTGAACGGTTCCACGTATCGTTTGGTGGAAAGACATGTCCAATCATCATCGTTTTCAGAGGACTTGACAACCATGACGCTGCGGCTAAGATGTGGAGAAACTTGTCCCCACACAGCGGAGGGATAATTGCCAATCCAACCTACTATCCTGGCCCTGATAGTTCAAAGGAGATGGTGGAAAGAGCTGACGGAGCCTTGGCCGCGCTTATTGAGGCGAAGTGTCTGATCAAATGCGAGGAAAAGTTGACGAAGGTTCAAAAGTTCTGTAGGCATACCAAGTTTCTTTTTACTGGACGTATCTAGTATTTGGACTTTTTGTAGACATGGGTACCAGTCAACAGGGACTGTGTGTTGGATAATCTCTCCTTATTACCCACCCTGTCCGAAATAGACGAACCTGACATTTTTCCCTTCCAACCATGGTCAATCAACGTAGCGGTCAAAACTTTAAACGGTCACGGGAAATTGCCTTATGGTACTACATGTTCTCCCAAAGGCAATCTCCACTGGTTTCTGTAGATGTCCGTCACTGCAGACAAGAGATGTTCAACCTTTTTCCATCGACGAATCGATTAATCAGGACCCAAATGACGGACAGAAACACACCAACCAAGTAACGTCTTGAGAGATAGGCCATCCCTTTCGATTGACAGACTCTCGTTCGCCATACGCTCATAGATACACAGCCATAGAGAACGTCATCCATGTGTCCTACAATCCTTCCTCGCATGCACTCTGAGATGATGGGGGTTGAGTAACAAGTGATCAGTCACATGGTCAAATATTGGCACTGACTCGCATGCTGAATCATAGGGAATATCGACGCTACCACGATACGCTTACCTCCCTGATCGGGCAATGGAGCCACGCATGAGACTTTATATATTATCGTAGCTTGGAGCGAATAAACAGATTGCTGCAAGAGTCACTCCGACCTAAGAAAGACCCAAGTTCAGCCTTGTGTCTCAGGTCAGATTGACCAAAGGATGGTACAAGGTGCTGGATGATTGAGGTTGTGATAAGCAGCGAGGGAACGAACCATCTTACACTCGACTGCCCCTATTTATGTAACAGCAATCCAAGATATTCGTGACTCTGCGGACTGGTGGATATCAGGCTTGGCAGCATCTTCACCACGTTCATTGCAAAATCAACGCCGCAACATATCCCGGAGTGTCTGTGTCATGTCAGAGCGGGATGAATGAGGCTAGATGACTTGTAAATGCCTTGCCGTCTTGTCACAGTATTGCTATGGCATCTCAGGTAAATTGAAAATTGCAAATTTCCGCATGACACGTCTGTGCAGCTTTGGGTTGGACAAGGGGCTGTGACAAGATGTATCCAAGTGCTCTGAGACCCACCTACACATTATTTCCATTGCGTCCACTTGACTTATGAGCAGGATGATCTGTCATCCTTTCGCGTATCTACAACTTGAACACCCAGTCGAGGTCTATTATCCAATACGCTGTCGCCGCCTGGGTTAGGCAAAAGGTAGTATAATAGTGGAAAATAGTGACTCATCTTCACAGGTTCATGTTCGTGATCTCACCTTGCAACCCCGACGGGGACTGGAACCATTGATCGAATGTACTGCTTGGTTACGTCGGAGGATAGTACATCTTGTGATGCTTGTGTAACCAGGACGGTTTTCCGGCAAAGGGACTATGCCACTTGGGCCCCAATCATATGGTGCGTGACGATGGCGCACACAAAACCGCAGAACTCTAGTGTCTGCCGCAATCGGAGGTTCCACTTACAGAACATGTGGTAGTGGCGCTGATCCGTCTAAAGTTGTGTTACTAGCATGTCACTTACCTACTAGTCGGACCGTCAAGATGAATCATTCCTGCCTTTCGGAATGAACAACTCAGCAGCCCAGTAGTCACCGATTCTGCCAGTGCCAGTAGTGCCAGTGTTGCCCGTGCACTAAGGAGACTCGGAGTTTACTCGGGAGGTTGAGTTCAAGGTGAGAATTGAAACACATATAGTACACAACATTTATGAGAATGTAGTTGAGACTAGGGAACGACAACCTGCCTCAGTGGAGAGGACACCGATGAAACTGATTTTTTTCTGGTATCGCTTTGCTTCCCCTGCTCTGTTATGCCCGCATCCAGAGATTGATCTCCACCGCTCCACTTGTGTTTCCCGCCATCCTTCCGGCTGGTGGCATCATTTTGCGCCTCGTTCCCACCCTGTCTCTCGTCCCCGCCACCGGCGCCCGCTTCTAGGTTGGACCGACCATCGCCAGATCTCGTGTACTCCGACTGTTCGACCTGATTACTGTCCTTCGTCTGCATATCGCCTTCCGTGTTTCCCGCCTGTTCGACCTGGTTCTTGTCCGTCGTCTGCGTATCGCCTTTTTTCATCATATCCGCGATCTTCCTTGCGGTCTCCGGGTCCAGTTTGCAACGACGCGTCAATACCCTCATAACCTCCCTTCTTCTTGGACTCCACCCCTTCTCGATGAGACTCTTCATCTCCCGTGCAACCTTGGCAAACCAAGTGTGTGGTTCCGGCAAAAAGGCTTCGTTTTTGAGAGCGCAGCTTTTCAGAAGCTCGCGTATCCTCTTTTGCGACTCCGTGTACTTGAGATCTTCTCCGGGAGTGTCATCCTGGACTGCTGTAATGCAAGCATGGCCATCGCCCTTGATGCCGTAGCGCTCTATATGAGTTTTGTTTCTTGTCCACCAGTCCTCCATTTCCACCTCCCTCTCTAGGCCTGTAAAAACAAGCGCTATGGGTACCTTTGTGTTGCAGAGAATTTCGCAGAACAATCGGTAGTTGCTCTGCGTAGTTGCCGTTGTTCTGCCCCCGCGCATGCAGAATACCAAAAGGTGGACGCCGCCAGCAGCGTTCAGCTTCATGATAAGTTCGTACGCCTTTTCAATAGCCGTCAGGTAGCCGTTGACCCCCATTTGGGGTTCCTCAAGGCCGATGGTATCGAATATGGCGAAGTTCATGTCATCGAAGGAGATATCGTAGCGCGTGGATTGCATCGTACAACCGTTAACGTCAGATGAGACTTTTGCAACGGCTCTCCGCGCAATGAGGTTGATGACAGAACTTTTCCCGACACCAGTTTCTCCGAAAAGTACGACATTGATGGTGCAAGGGTGCGTTACAAGCGATGAATCCTTGCGAAGCGATCTATGTCCTGGGTAAAGCGCTCATGAGTCCTACTCCGCTCAGTGACGGTCGTTCGCTTCAACATTACCAGCCACGTGATCACCTCTGGGTTCGGGTGCAATCAAGTCTGTGGAGGAACGTGAAATGGTCTTGGAATGATAGGTTTGGTTCACAGAAATCTGCGACACATCATCCGCCTGGGTCGCCGCGGGTCCTGTCTGGCGCAGGAGCGACCGCAAGTGCTTTATCTAGAGCGACCGCAACGCAAATGGCGAACATCAGTGGCGGTGACAACAACGATTCATGGGAATGAGAGTTTTACCCTTGAAGTGAACAATTCTGAGGTCATCGTCAAGGGCGGACTGAAAGAACTCCGGTTTCTGCAGGACTTGAATGGAGGTTTGGATGCGGGAGGTTTTGGATCAAACAGGTTTCAAAGGTAGTCTACGCTGCCTCATGGCAAACATGCGGCTTAGTCCCCCCAGATTGATCGATATACGTCCACCGAGTAGGTCATATACTGGTTACACCCACACTTATCCTATAGCAGGGTCAAACACCAAAGGATCCCCTCGGACAGTATGGTCGTCCGTGGATGCTCATGACTTCATCCTCGGGGACAACGAAACTTGGGGACTACTTATTATGTGTGTTTGAAACAGCGCAAGGTAGGATTGGGTAACGTCTACCTGATGTATTGCAACGTGTTGTTCAGCCGCCCAGGAAAGAATCCGACTTTGATGACGCTGCAGCCAGATTTGAACGCCTCGTGGGGCAAGCAAGGCCGGTAACCTAGACCGACTTTGGTGGTTATTCAGTTTATCAACAAGGCTCCGCTTGGAACGTTCAATATTTGTCGTACCAAAGCAAAATTAATTTTCCAGGCGGCGCTCGAGACAGGCAAACCTTGGTGAACATCCAGGTGTCATAGTTTTGTGAGCTTTGTCTAGATTCGCCGTGGTGTGCACTGTCGGTCATACGACTCTCACCATGGGGCGTTTTCATCAAAGGGCCTCATGCACATCGTGGCAGTCACACCACTGTGACCCCAGATCCACGCTTTCTCGCCACCGTGGTTAGGACTAGAGTGTTCAGTGAGTGTTGAGAGGGCATAGTCTTGACGCCAGGTTTAACAGTCCAAGCAATTACACTTTGCCAGCTCAACCTTCCAACAAGTTGACGGCCGTGACTCTAATACTTCGAGCTTTCTCTCGCTAGAAGACGTTTCAAGCACCGGGCACCCTATCCCGAAGTTACCAATGGTCCGTGAAATTTCGCAATGTTTCTCACTCGAATATAATCTGTATTTATGTAACTTCTCTAGCAAGAATCGGGCCCTGTGCAAAACGTGATCGTCTTTGGCGAGTGTGGTGTAGGAAAAAGTTCCATCATCAACCTTGTCGTCGGCTTGCAGGTCGCAAAGACCTCTCCAGATGCCGACGCATGCACTACCCGCACTCAACAACACGATGTGGCCATCAATGGGAAGAAGTATAAATTATGGGACACGGCCGGTCTCGACGGCGGTACTTTCGGACGTTTGCGAGCTGCCATCGCAGAGAGGAACCTGAAAACGTTTCTTCGAAAACGCCTGAAGAAGAATGAAGCGTGTCTCTTGATCTACTGCGTTCGCGCCTCCAGAGCCACACGAGCGCTGGTCCGTCACTACCGATCGGTACGTTCAACGACCCGTGAAATCCCCGTCCCCATGGTCATCGTCGTAACCGGATTGGAGAACTCGCGTGGGGATATGGAGAATTGGTGGCACAGGAACGCCGTTGAGCTTTCAAATCATGGCATGGAGTTTGTTGATCACGCATGCATTACCTCCATTGATGATAATCCCCGCGATCCTATACTCGCTCGCGCGCGTCGAGCTTCTTCACAGGACGCCATCCGGAACTTGATATTCCGCAATTGCATTCCTTGCGAACAGTACGAGAATACCCCGCTCCCTGCTGGAAGACAAGACAAACTGAGAGGATGGACTTGGGTTGTCTGGACGTATCTTGTATCAACTCTACTGTCCAGTCAAGGGAGGTAGCAATATTTGGACACACCGGTTACATTGTCTGAGCACATATCCAAGTAACCTGAGCTTTAAAGCTTCATGGGTGTCGATGATCATTGCAGAGAGTAATAACTACTATCACACACCCAGAATTGCAAAACTCGAGTTTCACCACGGCACAACTGTATTTATGCCATATTGTATTATTTGTTATACTTGCACTTGCAGGAGTACGATGATATGCTGGAGATGAGCTTTTAATAAAATAAAATAAAATAAACGGTGTGATAGAACTGGATATATACCAAAAGACAACATTAACTCCGGTTGCATGATACGCGGGTATAAACTACGCCGTCATGATAGCACCAATCCAGGGCAAGGGTTCGCGGTAGATACGCCGCTTACGTTAGGTTAGATATCTATCATGAAATCGGTGCCAAGCTGTTCCCCAGGCCCGTGAAGTGACAGCCTGAGTCTGTACGTGCGAAAATAAAACGGTAAATCGACCCAGTCAGCGATTTTTGGACATATCCACTCACGATGGGCGGTAATATTTTCGATTTGACTGATCAGATGGACATTGTGAGCGTCAAGCTACTAGGCGCCAGGTCCGAGTGAATTGAACCATACCCTTGACAGCAGAGGCAGACTCGTTTTACCACCTGCCTGCACTGCGTTATCGTAACATCCGGTCGAGAATACTGCCGTGAACGTGCTCCTCGTTATCTGGAAAGGATAACCAAACTCTCCCGCCATCCTATTCCAATCGAATGCAATCCCCAGTTCAACCAGCGAATTCCCTTGACATGGGAATAAGGGTAGCGCAGGTCCGAGCAAAATTGAACACATCATTGCATGTAACCCCACGTTAACCATCTCGTCAGACACGCAATGTCGTCTTCATCGGAGAGACCGGATCAGGAAAGAGCTCTGTAATCAACCTCATTGCAGGTCACGACTGTGCTGTGGTATCTCCCGATGCTTCGCCGTGCACGGTCGATTTTGCCTCTTACGAGGTATCGATCAAGGGAAGGACGTACAGATTGTGGGATACGCCTGGCTTGAACGAACCATCGGGCTTCAGGTTGTTTAGGCGGTCAACCTCGACGGGGGAGTCCATCAAGAGGTTCCTCCAAGAAAGACGTCGTCGTGAGGAGCTTGACCTCCTTGTGTTCTGTGTCCGGGGAAGCAGGGCTCATGAGGGCATGTCAAGAGCTTACAAATTCTTCTGCCGCACGACCCGTCAGCTTGTGGCCCCGGTGGTGATCGCCATAACTCACCTTGAGAGACAACAGCCCACGATGGAGACGTGGTGGCAAAACAATGAGCGGAGGCTCGGGGAACTGGGGTTAGTATTTGACGGCCATGTATGCATTACATGCCTGTCCTCCCATCGTAATTGGGCTTCGCGGGAGGAGATTGGGGACTTGATTTCGAGAGAGTATCCGCAACGATCCCGGTCCATTCAGTCTGACCGGGAATATCTAGATGGCTCTAGAGGATGTGTGCTGTGCTGACGATACGGACGATGGATCAGATGCATATATTCGTTCCTCTATGCATATACGAGCTACAGTGATGAACTAAAGAGGTGGAGAGAGGTCACTACTGTAAGAGGTGTGAAGGTGCGAAAAAACAAAGTGAGGTAGCGTCGGACTCTAAAACGAAGGGGACTCTAACAATGACCTATACTACGAGGCGGAGAGCCGAGAAGCTTGCACCTTGATTTTTGTATTTCACTATCTATGGTTTACGGTGCGTTATTTAAAGGTGGAGGAAACGAATAGCCCAACCCCGAGTTTTGAAATATCAAACATGCTCGAGGTCAGTTTCAACAGTCCCTAGTAAATCCCCCCAATAGAAAATTAATCCAACCTTGGCCCTGCAAGTCTGACGGTCTCTTGGACATCGCTCTCATACAACTTGAACGCCCTCTGGAACATGCTTCCGAGCTTACGAACCTCTCTCTCAAAGGCTTCCTTGTCAACCCAAGCCAGGCGGGGGTTGAGAAGCTCGCGAGGAACACCCTCGATACTGGTGGGAATTTGGAGCCCGAAAACGTCAAAAGTCTCGAATTCGGCATTAAGGAGTTCGCCAGAGTGGACGGCGTCGACAATCCGACGAGTATACTTCAAGGGGCAGCGCTTGCCCGTGCCAAACTTGCCACCGGTCCATCCGGTGTTGATCAACCAGCAGGGCACATTGTGCTTTGACATCCGGTCCGCCAGCATCTCTGCGTAACGGCTCGGCTATTCATCCAGTCAGAATCAGTCTAAGGAGTAGCAGATGACAACGTACGTGGAGAACAATGAAGGGAGCACTGTAACAGGTGGAGAACGTCGGAATCGGTTCGAGCACACCGTCTTCAGTACCTGGAGTCTTCCTATTTGTTCTCGAGTCAACGTCTGTACCACAACCACCAACACAAACAGACATACGAGGTGTACCCAGCGAGGAAGTGATAACTCGCTTGCTCCGGAGACAGCTTGCTCACTGGCGGGAGGACACCAAATGCGTCGCAGGTCAACATGATGATGTTGCTGGGTTGCCTGTCGACCATGCATGGAACCTTTGCGTTCGGAATGTATTCAATGGGATAGGCACAGCGGGTGTTCTCCGTGATGCTGACGTCATCGTAATCTGGAAAGCGAGAAGCGGGATTGTACACGACGTTCTCGAGGATTGACCCAAAGCGGATGGCATTGTAGATCTCGGGCTCTTTCTCTTTGGAAAGGTTGATGCATTTTGCATAGCAACCACCTTCAATGTTGAAGACACCGGTGTCGGACCAAACATGTTCGTCGTCACCAATGAGCAATCGGTTGGGATCAGCCGAAAGGGTGGTCTTGCCAGTGCCGCTGAGACCGAAGAACAGTGTCACATCGCCCTTGTCCATACCCACGTTTGCGGATGAATGGAGGGACAGCTGGCCGAACTTGACAGGCTGAAGGTAGTGCATCACGGAGAAGACACCCTTCTTCATTTCACCTGCATATTCGGTGCCAAGGATAACCATCTCCATACGCTTGAAGTTGATCTCCACGGAAGTGGTAGACGACATGCCCTTTGTGAAACGATTCGCAGGGAACTGTCCAGCATTGTAGATAATAAAGTCTGGCTCGCCAAAGTTGGCGAGCTCGTCCTCCGTGGGACGAATTAACATGTTATTCTGGAACACCGTCAGCTGTCGGACACGGAAGCGGAATTATGGAAAGACGGACCATGAATAGCGCATGATAGGCACGAGCACAGATGACTCGAACCTTGATGCGGTACTTTGCATCCCACTGAAAAAGATGAGCAAGTAGACAGAAGGACAGGGTGGAGAGACCTCACCCCCGCAAAGCCATCGAAGACATAGACATTGTCACGGGTGTTGAGGTAATCGATGGCACGCTCACGGTTGATCTCAAACGTGTCTAGGAGGAAGTCATGTGAGGAAGAGAGCTCGCGGACGAGAGAGGCGACTCACGCTCGTCCATCTTGATGTTGACGGAACCCCACCAGATTTCGTCCTTGGAGGTATCCTCGTAGACGATGCGCTTGTCCTTTGGGCTTCGGCCGGTCTTCTTCCCGGAGAAATTGATCAAGGCACCGGAGGAGGAGATGATGGCGCCTTCGTTGCGAATGGCATCTTCGTACAGCTGCGCCACGGGAGCGTTGCGCTTCAGCTGGATGCGGTCCATGTCGAAACCGGCCTGCGAGAAATACTCGAGGTCACGGCCAATGACTGGAGGTGGGGAATGAGATCACACGACACGGAGGACGGAGGGTGGTTGCTCACGTTTGTTGGAGAACTCGTTGTCATAGGACTGTGCATAGTTGCGGTGGAGGATGTGGGGGGTAACGTAGGGAGTCTGGTGAGTGAGAACCATGTTGTGGAATGGAGGAGATACAACGGACTGGATGAAGGCGTCAGAGGAGGTATTTATGTGAAGATGATCCGCGTGTCTCGGCAAAGGACCCGGCGGGAGAACCTAGAAATACTCACTCGGTGGAGTCGGAAGGGACAATAGAGGGGCAACAAATTACAATGGCGCTTTATACCAATCGCTAGTAGCCACTGCCTCGCTGGCAGGAGCATCCCATAATCTCCCGATGCCCCCCGCGCGAGTCTTTCCGCCCGTGTATCAAAGTGTCCTATCAATCCAGTCTCATTCGCTTTTGAGTTGTTTATATTGTACCTGACCCACCTAGTGACTCTTCCCGGTTCCCTCCGAGCACCGCTATGTATTTATGCCGCTTGTGCAATGAAAAACTACTTTCCTCTCACTCTATATACCTGGGTGGTGCACTTATGACCAAAAAATCGACAGTAGTTTCCAAGGACTAGCTTGAGCCCGCAACAAGACAAAATATCTCCGGATGTGAAGTGGGGTCAACAATGACTCTGGAATGCAATGGAGAGGCTGTCACAGTCACGACCCCGCGCGTGACAATTTTCAAACTCCCCTTCGGCACACAAAGCCGACATTTCCTTACTCGAACTAGGTGTCGGTCCTCTCACTGAATTTTGTGCACTGGGGTGATGCGAGCGGAATGGAGAACTCTTCAATCAAGTTTATTCCGGGTGTCGTCGAAGCCACCTCTCGGGTGTTTTGTTCGGCGCACCCGCCGACCAGTCAACATTCCCGGAAACTGGACACCAATACAGATCATCATTCCTTCACACCTGGGACCACTTGCTAAGCACGTCTGCATTAACACACCACCCTAGAAGCAGTACAAGAAAAGTCGGTATCAAGGTATCAAGCAAGAAGCTTGAAGGGATGGTATGCGAGAAAAAAAACTCAATTTTATGAAGTGCATCGACAGCGAAGGAATGTAGGAGCAAGACAGTACTCGGAAAAAAAAAGCATCGTGGTAATATGTGCAACTTTACTACATTTCAGCCATGTGTTGAGTTTCCAGCACCGGTGGAAGATGGGGTGGCGGCTTGCGCAGATGTGGGTGCGGATGACGAGGTGGCTACCTTGTTAGTGCTAGAAGGAGAGGAGGAGGCAGATATTGACTGAGCTGCCGAAGATAGATCGGCGAAGGAGAGAAGGTCGTAATTATAATCCGTCGGAACATGCATCTGGTTAACGTGCAGCCATGGAATGTAGTACCCATTCATGGCCATGCTGTCGATTTTTCGATCAGTGAATTTTGATGGTAGAACGTCAGACATTAGTCCAACATACCGTGCGGTCGAAACGGCTTGAACGTCCATGTATCCCAATGGAATGATTCCCAGAGATGCATACACACCCTGTGTAAGAACCACATTTGAGAATGTGCCGCTGTTCACCGTCTGACCTGGCGGGATGACGAAGTTGCTGAACGCCTGGTCAAAGTGGGCATATATTTCTCCGTTGATGAGACCATCCGCTTGAACGTATTCAATGACGAGATCCGCCCCCAGAGGATTGTAGATCTGATTTATGCGTTAATGAGTGGTTCGCATGCGCCGCTAATGACCGAGTTCTCACGTCGAAGCTCAGTTGGACTTCGTTCGTGTCCAGGGTAGCCAGGGAAACGGTGACGTATAAATGGGTAATAATAGGTGGCACATTCAATCCTTGAGGGAAGCGCATCAGTACAATGCACGAATCGTCCTTTGCTATACTCACCGGTCACGCTGGTCTGAAGCATCACTCCCTCGAGGGCCGAGTTCAGCGAAGTAAAGGGGGAGCTAGCGCTGTCTCCTTGCACGGTCAAAGGGAGAACGTTCCCGGACTGCACAAAGCTTGTCAAGAATGATTCGGCAACCGTGTTGTTCGCATCAGCAGGTTCATACTGGAACTCTCCGGCCATGGTGTTTTCGCCGGGCACCAAGTTGAACGTCTGAGCAAAACTCTGTTCAGGTCGGAAGAACCTTGTGTGAGACATTGGCTCACATTGAATGCGGCACGCCCGATCATCACGTTTTCATAGTACGCGGGAAGAGCGACATCCACCGTCAAAAGTGAGATATTCGAAGGGTTATTTATCACCGCGGTGAGCGGCGAAATGATATACTGATCACCATTAGTCCCGCCGCTACCCGTGATGCTCACGTTGCTAATGGCAGCTGTGCCTCCGAAAGAGTTGATGCCTGTATTGAACGTGATAAGATAAAAGATGTCGCTTGTAGAACGATTGATCTACCTTGCAAGGTGGAGCTAACATCGAACGGAATGCTTGAGATAGGTACATCACCAATGGATGTCTTTGCTGTGACGTCGGCGGTACCACTGAGGCTGAAGGTTGCGGAACTCTTATCAGTAACCTCAGCAAACATAGCCTCGAACGCAACGTCATTGAGTGACACAAGGGGAACATTATGGAAGCTGATGGGAAGGGAGGCAAGATTCCCCGTAGAGACGCCTCCGACGGTATTCGACGATGGGAGGTTAAGCTAAATTCGAATGTCAGTCATGTCATCACTGGAAATACCAAGGTACTGACTAATGCAGCGGATACTCCTCCTGCACCGAGAGTCATGTTGACTGCGGATTGAATGACTTGCAGCGAGAAGCCGAAGGGATTCTTGTACTCTGCTACAGTGTTACTCGAACCCGACAACGGAGCAAACGCTTCTTGCTGGGATTCCATGACCAGGCTAAGGTCCGTCAACGCAATAGATTGGATGATCTATCCAAGGCTGAACGATCGAGGGAAACTGCCTTCTCACTACAGCACTCACATTAAACTTCTGGCCAGGAAGGGTGACTGCAAGAGTGAGGGTTTGGAATGCATCGCTCAACCAGGTGACAGGCGAACTTGCTCCCGTCGGTTGAACCGATTCTCCCGCAACACTCAATGTAATATTGTCCGCTGCAAGATACTCCGAGAACAGCTGGCCGATTACATTTAGGCCATTGCCACTCTGAGGAATCATGCGACCCGCGAGGTGTGAAGTCACCTGTCCTTCGGGAGGCAATACGAGGTCTGTGGCAGTCAATGCTAAAGAACCATCTCCTCTAAGGTTGTGTATCAAGTCCAGGAAATAGAACGGCTCACGTCCAACCAGGATGTTGTCGAAGTATGCTTGGAATGTGACAGTGCCCAAATCAATACCGAGCTCTGCGAGAGGTATCAAGAGAGGGATTAAAAGCCACTACTGCGAAACGTACGGGCAGGTGACGGGATAAGTGAATCGGTGCTAATCGTGATACCTCCAGCTGGATCATCGGACGGAAGTTGGAAATTGCTGATGGTCACTCCAGACAAGTTATCGAAGGCTTTCAACGTGATGGTCTTCGTCAAGGACACATTGTCAAAGATCGTGCCAAGAGCGGTCACTCGAAGGGTAGACGTAGAGATGGTCCAGTCGAAGCTTGGGTTGTGAAGCAAGTAGGTGGCAAATGAGGTGAATCTGAACAGAGAATATCAGCACGGTAAGAACAGGCACTGCAGAATGACCTACTGTGTCTGGTCGGTGATGACCAGTGTTCCTTGCGCGGCATAATTTGGAATACCAGTATTAGCGGCAGCACAGACTATAAATCAGGTTTGAATGAAATCCGAAGAGGAACAGTGTAACACAGCTCACCAGGAGGAAGCGAAATGGTTGCAATATCATTGCCTTGCCAGTTTACGCTAAAGTGGCTGTTAGTTGTGTACTCGCAGAAAATGTACTCCACATACGTGACCGGATCAACAAATTCAATTAACGCATCAAGTGGCCCGATGTTCGTCAAGGAGCCCTGGAGAGCCAGGTCAAAACCGTTATTCGAGATGTTCCTATGCGGCGGTAAGCGCTCATACAACTAGCTATGGAAAGGAGACGTACGTGATGTTGGCCTCAGAGAAAGCAAGGACGGCACCGTTCACCAGATCTTGTGCTACTGGCGCAGCAACGGCTCCGATAAGATATAGAGCAGTCTGGTCAGTCTGGAGGACGTCAGAGTGAGTGTATATTATCCAGAAGGGTGATTGCTCTTACTATTGCTGTCACTCCTTTCTGCCAGAACGACAGAGTTGTCCCATCTGTAACGAAATATGAGAATCCGAAGAGCCAAGCAAATAAATAACTTACACTCGTCCAATTTCAACGAGGAGACAATCGCCAGATCAACTTGGAGGCCTTTCAAGGCGTTAAGGATAGCGTCATTGAAATCAAATTGATTCCCGCTGCACAGAAAAAATGAGCACACTCCGGTATCAACATATCGCTTACCTAACGCAAGTTGGGGCACTAGTATCGACCGAAGTGTTGACCTAGGACGACCAGTAAACATCAATGTGTACAAGACTACAACTCGAGGTGCCCACAGGTGGATGGAAATTGGGGTTATCGATAACCAGTTGGAACAGCTGCGGCAATGGACCTAGATCCACATTGTGTTCTTGCGCCGAAATGGAAATCAACTGAATGATCGTCAACGGATCTAGGTTGAAATTGAGTGGAAGGGCTGGCGATGTAATGTTGCTGTGACCGCCTGCATGGATCGGATTTGTAGATAGATCAACGTTATTGATAGTGCCAAGGGTCAAGTTCTGGAATGTCGCCGTAGCCGTTACTTTAAGCAGGTTAATACTTGCTGTAAAGGGATTTGCAAGAGTGAAAGAGGTAGAAGCGACTCCTGTCTGCGCGATGTCGATTGGGAATTCCAGAGTAGCAGTATTGATTAGGTTCTGCTGCAACGCAGGAATGGTGACAGGGGATAGTTTAATCTGTGATAGTGCAAGTTGCAAAGATCCAATCGGAGTAGAACTTGTTGTCCCAAGGATGACCGTGGTGGAATTGATTCCTTGAAGATAGTTCTCCAACATTGTCTCACCCGCAGCAGTCTGAGAACTACTCTGCGGCAAATACAGCACGTCTAGTGTGGCAGCGCCCGTGAGTGCCAAGACCCTTAATCTTGTAAACATCCTTACCGGTTGGGTAACGAACGGAGCCAGGCTGAATGACCATGTTACTCTGCACAAAAAGAAATCAAGACAACTGACATCAATGCGAACCTAAGGCCCTCACCAAATCAGCAGACCCAATCGTTTCGCCCCTGATTGTACAGTTAACCAAGATCCAGAAACTAGGAGTTGAATGCACTCACTCAAATTGCAGGGCGAAAGAAACATCACCCGTACCTGAAAATAAGGTAAATGGTTTACTTGGAAAGAGGCGTGAAATGTTACCGATTGTCAGATTGCTAGACGACGGCACTTGTCAATATGGAACATTGGACAGCACTTCAACTGCTCACCTGGGGTTGTAGAGAGTTGTGTCGACTGTGATCAGCAGGTAGTCAGAATATCCATGATTGACATCCAGATTGGTCACAGTAACTGGTTCAGCCACGAGACCCTGCAGACCGGCAACGGAAGAATCGACGGAGAATTCGATGTCTGATAGCGACAAGACCCCGACAGCAGTGGAGGCGGCTGCATTAGCAGCTCCCGATAAGGCAAGGGTTTGCACGTCCCCGAGGGTGGTCGCAGCAACGAAGTCATCGAAAACGGAATGCTGATCTGCGAAAACGGCGAAAGGTACGTCCGAAAAGGTCAGGTAGATGATGCGAGACTGTACATCGGTGGTGCTTGGAGCTTCTGGAATGACAAGCTCAGCGAACGATTGTCCGTTAAAGCCGACCGTGATGTTCTGTGACAATGACGTGATATCGACCGGAAAAGCGAATGGGAGACTGAAAGCGGCGGTAGTCTTATCGCTACTTGACACCGGATCGTATGCTGTGGCTTCCGTGAACAGTAATTCCATTTGGTCCAAGGCGATTGACTGAATGACATTGAGTTTGCCCTGGTTGGGTAATGAAGTCACAACTTGGAGGGTTTGTATCCCTTCATTGAGCCATGTGACCTCGATGGACCTCAGCAGGGTGCAAAGTAACATTGTTATCAATCTTACATCAGTCGGACCCGCACTTGCTCCTTGGACTGTAACTTGACTGTCCTTTCCCTGAATAAAGTTATTAAAAATTGTGGATACAGCAGCCAACCCTTCAGCGGTGTTCTGCGGGATGAGCCGACCAGTGAGAGGCAGTGACGACGTGGACTGTGGAGCGAGCGTAACGGTCGACGATGACGATACGGGAGCAATCTCGATTCCGCTAGCATAGGTATTAAAAGCGATGGAACTCAACTCGATGCCGACTTGCGAAGGCTACAGTGTACTAAAGTTAGCTGCAGGGGCAACTGACGGCTTACGTTTACTCACGTTCGTCACCGTGGATTGGATTGTCAGTTGGATGCCGCCCGATGGATCATCAGCGGGTAAGTCAAACGAGTTGATCGTAACACCATTCTGCAATCCATTGAACCCTTTAAGAGTGACCACCTTGGATGATAGTGAAATCCCTGGAACCTGGACGCCTGCAACACCAGGTTGAAAGAGTTTTCGTATTTAAAAACCTGGAAGGACATACCAAGTGCGCTAACTACTCAAATAGATGAGTGCATACTCATCTGCGACCAAATTCACACTTACCAGTGAGATTCTCTCCAGAGATTTCCCATTGGAACGACTCTTCGTTAAGTAACACCTTAGTAAAGCTCGCGAGGACATCGACGTCCGCTACTTCAAAGGTAGTCTGGACATTGAGTGTAGCCCCAACATCGGCCACGACATTGACATCGTCCATACGCATCGTTCCGAGAGCCTGGCCATTCCAAGAAACGGACAAACCATTGCCAAAGGAGATAGTGGCATCAACTGAAGAAATGTCAGTACATATATATGGCACTCGCATCCACAGAGCAACGGTCTCACAGGGTCCTGCGTTGGTGATACTTCCGTTCAGTTGAGTCCCTAAGCAATAATTTAGCTGAATGGGTCTGGATTATGGCGAAGCCTCGGTTACCAAAAGAAGTTTCCTGGGGATTCGTTATGACGACGGTGTCGACACTATTGAGCCCTGAGCTGAATGAAAAATCGTGTAACGATCATTATGCGCACCCAAGCACAGATGCCGATACAATTTTCTGCACAATTGGTTGCGCCAACACAGGTAAGATGAGATTCAGGCTACTGTCAGTCGCAATTGGGACGCTGAGTTGAGTGTAATTCAGAGCTGTCACATATTCGCCTGAACGCAAGGATCAGGAAACCTAGAATGGTAACAAGCACGAAAACGTACCAATCGTAAGTTCTGCAGACATCTGGACATCAGAGCGCAACTGCTTGAAAGCTGTGTCGACGAAGGAAGGCAGGTCGAAACCACTGGAAGAACTCGCTCAGCGCAAGAAATTAGGCTACCGAATGCCCGTACGTATATATATTGCTCCTACGGCTGGCTGGAGTCGAGTCTGCATTCGTGGCTGTGACATAAGAGTATCCACCCAATGCCACCATGCCGTCCAAGGGTGCTGGGTCAAGGCCAGCCTGCACGGCAAGAACACGAGTAAGAGTAAACAACGTCGAAGGGTCAGAGTTCATGTTGAGGTCCAGAGGAGGGGATGTCGTCGTTGACTTTCCAGCGGCGGAAAAGTTAGTAGCTGTCTGAATAGTACCAAGAGCGAGTCCGTGAGATGTAACAGAGGAGGTGATCTGGGTGACGTCAAAGCCTGCTGTGAACGGATTGGCAAGATCCACAGTAACTTGGCTAATGTTGTTCTGGTGAAAGGTTGTTGAGAGTACTAACAAATAATCAGAAGTCAGCGAAATAGAATTCATTGGGACCTACTCTCTAATGAACCGCTAGACAGCAGACTCGACTTCAAACCAGGTAGAGTCGCGGTGATATTCAAGCTTTCGAAAGCGGGCAACAAAGAGGCTACCTGCGTGCTGCCGCTGAAGCCAGAAATTGCAAGCTCGACGTCTATGGCATCGTTGAATTCAAAGCCAGACACATCGAGAAATCGCTCACCAGTGCCGCCGACGAAATCATTGAGTGTTTGCATCCCTTGAGGGCTGTTGTTTGGCTGGGGAACCGCATCATAAGTGCACGCGAACGAAGGGAACAAATCCAAGCCACCTCAAAATCCGATGTAGAGGCCAATGAATTGTTCCCCATGTACAGCGTCAGATTAGGCATTAGAGCGGTACCAAGAACGGCACCGCCTCTCTGTAGTTGAAGGGCTGATTGGACCTGTGAAACTCGTAACTCTCACGATGATATCTAGGAGAGCTTACTCAAATCGCCCGTGGCCAACTGAAGGTTCGACGGGTTGACAATGGATACTATGATGAGAAATGAGCACAGGCTATGGGTTGCGTTTGCATTACCAACCGGCGATGCCAAGATTAAGGGCTTGCTGGGTACCACCCAACACGTCTACGGATTCAATGGTAGTGAATCCTCTCAATCCTTGCAGACCGGTCAAACTCGTAGTCACATTGACTTGGATGGGATCGAGTGTGATTTGACCAAGACTCGTGCTTGCTACAGCGGTCGAGTTACCTACCATCAAAAACTCGGTGGTCTGCGAGTCCGTAAGCTCCATGTCTTTAAGTAAACGATATCAGGAGGGAGCTGCTGGCAAACAAAAGCTTGGGCTTACTGAATGCAGAGAAGGATCCATGCTCTGCGTTCGTCGTGTTGAGAAACCCGTCCGAAATGGTGATGTTGATCTGGCCCTGAGTATCCGTCGGTCCCAAGATACTGATGGATGAAGTAGATGCACCGAGAGGCTATATCGAGTAAATCAGTAAGATACCAATGAACAGACATAGCATTCAATGCACCGTAGAAAGCCCAGCGACATTTGATCCATTCTTCACGATATTGAACTGGTTCTGAATCGCAGAAATGGATACGCTGAATCCGAAGGGAAGTGCTATATTCCAACTCGTTCATGAGTTTTCATCAACGCATGATCATTTCTTTTTACCCATAAAAGCATAAACCGAGTTGCTGTCGGTCCGAGGATTCCATGCAGTCTCTGGTGTAAAGGTGAGTGCGAGGCTGCCGATATCAATGGATTGAATTGGATTGATCGGCGCCGCAGATTGGAACGGGACAGTGAGCGTGAGGCTTTCGATACCCTGACTGAGCCAAGATATCGCTGTCCCATCGGATTGGGTTGTGGACTTTCCAGTTGCAAGGACAGGTGAACTCTGATGGTTGAGGAAATTGGTAAACAGTTGAGAAATCACAGCGAGGTTAGAGGCTGTCGTTTGTGGAACAAGAACGCCGCTGAGCGTGATATTATTGTTTCCTGGGGACTAATGATGGGTGTAAGCGTCCATTGTGCGTCAAAGAGGAACCAAGAATACCAGATGGGTGTTTGGCCCAGCACCACTGCCCAAATAGACACCTTGGTAAGAAAGGTCGAAAACCACTGTTCCAAGATCGAGCGCGAACGGACTGAAGATGGCATTTAACTGTTGTTCTGGTGTGATCAGAAAGTAACCTACCTTGGATTGTTGAGCTGCGTGACTGCGACAAAGTTGATACCACCCGCGGGGTTATCACTAGGCAACTGTAGATCCTCCAACCGAACATTTCCGGCAAAGTTGTTAGTGCCTATAGGGTGGATGTGATGAGAGAAGGGTAGAGAGAACCCGAAATGGAACTGGCCGTTGATCGTGACGAA
This sequence comes from Caloboletus inedulis, assembly GCA_038092355.1. Taxonomy (NCBI): domain Eukaryota; kingdom Fungi; phylum Basidiomycota; class Agaricomycetes; order Boletales; family Boletaceae; genus Caloboletus; species Caloboletus inedulis. The sequence continues at coordinate 74,125 of JBBPQD010000002.1, forward strand.
CTTGTTGAAGGATATACCATGAGCAGTTGGGAATTTCTCTGCCTGGACAGAGAGATCGTAATTCTCAAGTTGCCAAGTGAAATTTTGAGAAGTGATCATTGCAGAGGTGAAACGACCAAAAGCACTTTGATCTGTGATGTAGAAGGTGGTCGTATCATTTATCGTGGCACGTTTGTTGCGAGCATAGAGAGTGGACAACTGCATATATCCAAGGGGAACCTTTGTGGAGCCATCGATCCAACTGACGTTTACAGGGGTCGGGAAGGAGATGACTGCAGTAAATATGCCGGTATGGGCGACCTGACGAAAGCTGTCAGCGATCGACGAGTGAGGCTGGACTGGGTTTACGTACGGTGCCTTGCATCGACAGTTGGAAACTGTGACATAAGGGCATGCTGTAAGGGCCGATAGCAGAAGCGAAGAGGCTAGACTCACGAAGTGTTGGCAGGGTTGATTATAGCGGCCGTTGTGATATCGAGGGTGGTTTTGTTGACAACATCCTGTATGATAGCTCTGACGACCGGGAATAAAATGATGAACAGCAAGGCAATGCCGAGACAGGCTCCTATGACGGAGGTGATGATGAACCAGCGACGCTTGTAGAGCGGTGGTTTGGGTGGAGCAGGAGGGGGTGGCGGGTCGGGCTGTGAGGGCTGTTCCGGTTCAGTGAATGTTGTCGCGGGGACGGGAGCTACGGGAACATCAGCGGGAGTTGTTGTAACGAACGTGTTGTTGACTGGCTCAGCAAAAGGACTGGCATTTTGGTCAATAGCACCTGCCGGGGCAACAGCATTCCCTGGAGAGGGTGAGCGGGCATGAATGAAAGAAAGAAGAGTGCGTACCAGCGAGAGACGCGTCTGAACGAGATGCGATGGAGCGGGAAGAGGGTTCAAGGCTACCCGGAGACGCGACCTGCTCCATGTGTGGGGTGGGAGAGGGAGAAAAGGGAGGAGGAGGAGGAGGACGGGGATAAAATAGGGAGAATCAAAAATCATTGCAAAGAAAAAAGAAGTCGCGAACCTCAAGCTCAAGGTCCGAATTGGATGCGAAAGGGCGACAACGCCATCCGTTGATCTTGCCGAAAGTGTCCACTCCCACTCCAAACTGACCAGAATAGATGGCGCTCTGAGAGAAAGCCCCCACAAACTGTTGGCCCCGACTGTCATACGGTGCCAATCTTTGCGACG
>JBBPQD010000003.1:0-68928 GCA_038092355.1 Caloboletus inedulis
GCTGGAACCCCCCAGGTGCTATTGATGTGATGCCCCTGACCACTTCTGGGTTAACTGCCCCCAGTATTGTTGCCCCTTCTGTCTCGTTTCCACTCCTGGGCACCCCCAATATAGTGACCTCAAAAACCCTTTCCATGTTGGCCACCAATGCAGTGCATGAAGTGTACTGCCAGACAGTGTGGGAATGTCGCTTAGCTTTGGTGGAGTTATAAATAGTACATACTCTTGGCTACAAGATCACTCCCTAAGTCATGTGATTTGGTTCACAGGCTATAGAGATATAGCCAATTCAAAACAGTAATACCATAGAAAGGGTTCTTGAGCTTTTGAATTGCTAAGTGAGATCTCAGTCATATTGTAGTATAATTGCCATTGTTTGTTAGTACAAACAAAGATACACATATAAATAGTATGTCTGAGTTTTAAAAAGCTCCCACACTTCTTGATTCTCAACCACCATCATGGTTAGATCCCTTTCTCTTACTCAACAAAACACCATTCTCTCTTTGCTTGATTCTGGCCATTCTGGTGAAGCCATTGCCAAGCAAACTGGTGTCAGCCCTTCTTCCATATCCAAACTTCATTCCAAAGAGCATTCTGGCCTTTTTAAAGCTGTTGGAGGTTGTCCCTCCAAGCTTTCTCCTACCAATATTTGTCATGCCCAACATCTTATCACCTCTGGAAAGGCTGAAAATGCTGTCCAAGTCACCAGATCACTTACCTGGGATCAGATGGACACAAATGGGCATGGGAAAGGGCAGGTGAGGGCCTTAGTGATAGGCTGGTGCAGGAAACCCTCAAGTTTGGAGGAGGTTCTCTCATGATGTGGGGTTGTATGACTTGGGAGGGAGTTGGTTTTGCTACCAAGATTGATGGTAAGATGGATGGAGACCTCTACCTTCAAATTTTGAAGGATGAACTCCAACAAACCCTGGAGTATTATGGTCTCAATCCTTCTGATATCATCTTTCAGCAGGACAATAACCCCAAGCACACCTGCAGGCTGGTCAAGAATTGGCTAGAGGAACATGAATTCAATACTATGGTGTGGCCTGCACAATCCCCTGACCTAAACCCTATTGAACATCTCTGGGGTTGTCTCAAGAGAAGGCTTGCAGAGCATGAAAACCCTCCTAGTGGAATTCATGAATTGTGGGAAAGGGTTCAAGTGGAATGGGATAGGATACCAGTTGAGGAGTGTCAGAAGTTGATTGAAAGTATGCCTAGAAGGGTTCAGGCAGTGCTTAAAGCAAAAGGAGGCTATACCAAGTACTGATAATGTTCAAATACCCTTTTTCATTCAAAAGCTCAAAAACTCTTTCCATGGTATTACTGTTTTGAATTGACTATATCTCTATAGCCTGTGAACCAAATCACATGACCTAGGGAGCAATCTTGTAGCCAAGAGTATCTAGTATTTATAACTCCATCAAAGCTAAGCAAAATTCCCACACTGTCTGACAGTACACTTCATACACTACATTGGTGGCAAACATGGAAAGGGTTTTTGAGGTCACTGTATGTAGGAAGCATGGTAGACATGAGGTCACCATGAGGCAAAGGTCTAGAGCATTGAGCATTAGCAGGTTCACATGATAGGGACTAATAGATAGGGTCTAAATGTGAAAGTGCCTCCAGAAAATTGGGAAAAATAGGGAAAAATAAGGGAAAAATAATATAACCTATAATACTATGCAGGTTGTTCTGGAACTTGGTTTGCTCCTGTGGGAGTGTTGGAGGGCAGTAGAGGTTGGGGAGAATGATGTCGACACCCTTGACTTTTTTTGGATATCAGTCCTCAGCATATAGATGATGAAGGAAGTGTTTGTAATCATAAAGAAAGTGTCTGCCTATTTGGCAGTGGCAGTGGCTGAAGTGACCCACATAGACCACATTGAAGGGGGACAAGAAGAAAAGTTGAGAATGAGAAGGAAGGAGGAGGAGAGAGTTAGGGTGGAGGACACAAGGAAGAGGAAGGAGAAGGAGAAGGTTAGGGTTGAAGAGAAAAGGAGGACAGGGAAGCATGAGCAGGAGGGCAGCAGGAGGGCAGAGGCAGCAAAGAAGAGAAAGGGGGAGAAGGAGAAAGGGGGGAGGAACAAAGAGACAGCAAAGGCAGGTCTGGGAGAGGACTTAAAGGAAAAACAAAGGAAATGTTGGGCTTACTTGCCCTCTCCTGGTCCATCAGTTTCCACCTGATCTCAAAGGCTCAACCAGCAAGACAGTCCAGCCAGAAACACCCAACAAGTATCACAGCACAGCTGCAAGCCAAGCAAAAAATGTCAAGGTCCTGACTATGCATAAGATAGGTTGAATCTTTCCTTTTATCTTGTCATTGTCTTCTATATTTGTGAAAAATGTATTTCATTATGTGGGCATAGAGTGAAGTCAGAATACGTATTGATCAGCCAAGTATTACATACACATACTATATATCATCAATAGAGTGGTACAGGCCAAGCATTCAATGACATGAAATGTGGGCTGGCCAGTACCATATCCATGCGGTTACAAATCATTGACAGGCAATCTTCAATCCTTCTGCAGGCCAATACCATGGGCACATCTACAAGTAGTATGGAATACTCCTCCAGGATGGTTGAAGTACATCAGGGTTGTACCAAATATTTGCTATGACTATTGACTGTGCCAATCAATGTGAAATATTTGGGTAGCATTCTAAATAATATGGTGGAGATTAACAGGGAGGTAATGTGGTGTGAGACCATCAGAATTGGTGTGAAGAAGGGAGTGAGGGTCCCCCTAGGCCCTAATTCCCTGATGTCACATGGCTGTGGTACTCACCAATCACAGCAGCAAATATTGGCCCAGTTGAACTTACATACAGTATGTACAAGTCTATGGCTATCACCAATATGGTACCAGTCAATTGCCTCAGGATCAAATATCCACTACTATATCAACTCTTATCATTATGATATCAGCTGGTCCTTTCCCACATTATATGTATGTCCAGCCAGCACCATATGTAACCACATCTCTACAAATTATCCATTCAGTCATACTGGCTGAGGTAACAAGTTACAAGTGATGACATGACCAGCCAGCACCATTGGTGCATATGTATGTCTCTACTCTTTCAAAGGGCAATTGCATGTAGCACCATAGGGCTGGCCAGTACCAGCCCTAAGTTGTACACTCATATCCAAGCTAGTACTACTTCCATGGCTCTGGCCATATTGTATCATACACACATACACCCACTAGGCACTAGCTGGCTCCATATCCATGATTTTTCGTTATTCCCAGGGGAACCAGTTGTGTGATGGAAGGTGACTGCAGGATGTGATAGGGAGGAAGACAACATATACTACAAATGCTATATAGATTACATAGTGCTACATATATACAGTAGTAAAGTTCATTTTTCCTGATGCTGGGAGCTTGAGGCCAGGCCAAGCACATCACTAGATAGCAATAATTAATGAAAATATTCTAAGAAAATAGACATGCTAATTAGTTATCATTTCAGGACACACAAGAACTAGGCTTGCTGGTGTCTCTTTGTGTGTATTGCAAACTAACCTCATTACACATCCTCAGTGAGCTTATATTCCTATTAGAAGGTATGTTTGCATTTGGCAAGGATGGTAATCTGTTATCACTATTATAATTACTTATAATCACCTTGTAATGCATTATAAGATCATACATATACATAGTACATAGCCTTGTACAGTAGCACTCATAAGCACTTATAAGCATCTGGCAAGAAATATCATCCTGGAAGAAATTCACATTACCTTGCTTTCAGAGGGTCATTTTGCCACCCCCTGATTCATATCAACAACAACACCAAATAGGTGTGGGAAGATTGTGTGGGTGTGTGGAATCCACAACCTATGGCCTGATCTAGATTGTTGCTTTTGCACTAATGTGTCTGTATGTATGAGTATATTAGAATAGGTTTTACTGTACTACAGGTGTAATCAGTTCCAATCCAACTATACACACTCAATACAAGAAGTGCTATGTGCAAGCAAGGTCATTGCCAACAGCAGTCGGCAATTCCGAGTTTTTAATCCCAGAATAAGGATACCAGTGATGCTGGTCTGGTTTGGAGTCAGTCCGATCTTTTGAATGTAATAAGTATTTTCACCAAATACGCTTCACCATCGTAAATCGGGTAAGGTCCTCCAATGGAACACGCCTTTTTCCACCTCCCATAATCCCAGCCTTATTGTTCTCCTGTCCCTCCCCCATTTCACTAACACACACAGCATCATCACGCCAGTTATCAACCATTTTCTGTAATTGCTTGTTATATTCTCGTTCCTCCATGCCTTCTCCAATGGGATCACGACCGAAATCATTGACGCGATCGGCCACCGCTCGAGCTTCCATTCCAGTTCTTCGGTTACCAGCATACGAAATCAAGTTTACACCCAAAAGAACCTTGAGTGCCAAGAAGCTGACATAGCAAGCAGTGAGTACAAAGCCGACAACAAACACGTTGACGCACCACAACCAGAACGACATACCCATTGCTATCCACTTTGCCAGTGGGTGCAAATCCCGCTGGTCGTGCGGGTGATGGGAAAACACTAAATTGAAGGATTGAAGACCGATGAGGATTGCCAAGACGGCAAGCGGAACAGAAGCAAAACCAAGGCGCCGTGCAACCAGAGGTGACTGGTCAACATACGCATGCTGTATGGCATGTCTTGAGTATCGTTGAGAATGATAGTCGAGCACACGAACTTTGCGGGTACCATGCCGCCCAACGACACTTCCGCTTGCCAGATCACGGCATAATACGTCAATATACCGCTCATAGACAGACGGACGGATATGATTGAACTTTGTGATGAAGGCATGCTTTAACCAATCTACCATCATTTCTGACACCAACACAGTCACGACAGGCTGATGAGGTGATGAGGTGAGACTTCCTAGATAGCGGAGCAAACACCTACGTATGAAATGGTCCATATAACGTTATTACCTCTGAACCATCCAAAGCTTTTCGGCATTACAAACCCGCCCGCGAAGTCGAACTCAGAGCCACTGAGTTCTATCAAGTTGCGGAACGCAACAACGACAAGCATGAGAGACAATGTAAAACGCTCAACGATATCTGCACAGGTAATCTGAAAGAGGTTGTCTTTTTCAAACTTCTTGAATACACAACCCTTAATTTCGACGAATTGATTGGAGACAAGTAGAGTGAGGAGGGCGTGATCGTAAGAGTTGACTGCGACATTCAAAGAAAGTAGTTGGTAGAGCATAACCAGAGTGTGGCTAGCTATTGGTGATATTGAATCATCACATAGTGATTGAGGATGCACTGTCAGCTCACCAACATAGAGGATCGCTAGAATGAAGAAGATTAAGGGGCGAAACACGCGAGAGGAGAATGGTGCTTTGTGTGGCAGCACTTCCAGCGTAGACCGCGAGAATAGGCAATCAAGTATGTCTTGTCCGATCGAGGCACACAGCCTATCTGCGATCTACATAACCCGTGCGTGTCGAATAGTGGTTCGGCAGAGAATTGGACGGTGCTCACTTCTAGGGAATTGAATATGACATAGAGCTTGATAGTGTCCTGGCCACGGATAGAGTGGTAAATTTTGCTAGCGTCTGCGAGGGGGATGAGGAGAGTGATTGAGACAATAATTAAAAGGGTGCGTAGGATATCAGCCTTCTGGGAAGGAGGGAGATGCGACTTGGACCAAGTGATGAGGTTGTATGTGTAACGTGAAGCTGCTATGACGAAGCGGATAGGCTGAATTGTGAATGTATAGAGGAAAGAATCCAAGCAAAGCAGGAAACCAAAACCAATAATCTGTCATCTGGTGTAAGACAAAAGAGGTGCTCTCGGAATAGACCATCACTCACTTTCTCCACCGCTAAGGGAATACTCAAGAAGTTGCTGACCCGTTCCCATTTGAGTTCCTGGTGCGAGTCAAAGTCGGTGGCTAGTAGTTCTTCACAAAGATAATCCCATAACGAAAACAATGGTTGATGCAACTGTGGATCCGAAGGAGGACGTCTTGCGGATGGCGGCGGCGAGCAAGTAGGGGGAGAGGGAAGAATAGGTGTGGGTGGAAGCGATGCGTATGTTAGAGGTTGTACTGGGGGGTCCCGCAAGCTTCGAGTTCCTTCGTGCCTACGTGTAGCCGATGTCCCCGCTGAGACCTGCGGACTCCAGGTGCTGGTCCCAATGGAAGTCGACGAAAAACGGCGTTTGGAACGTCGCGGGGAATTGGGCATTGTGATGGAATGGAGGACAAGTTGAACGGAGGTGACATCAACCCGGTTATTACATGGTGTGGGAAACGCTAGCGGTGTTGCGCGAGACAAAAAGATTGCTTTCTTCAAGAACATGCATCTCGCTAGGGCAGGTGTCCTATTGCATCCAAAGCTCCGTACTGGGCCAGTTTCAAGCCAGCTCAGGTTTGCATCCAGTAGTAATCATGCACACGAGGAACTCCCGGATGGTGCTCATTACAGTGCGGAAGGTTTGCCGGTGTAGTTCTCATTTTCGGAGGTGGGACTGAAACCTCATAGCTGGATTCTCCACGCCTTTTTGGCGGAATACGCTGTTACTCTCGCTCTTGGCTGTCTCGTTTTACAAGTGGGCCCCACCGCGAGATGATGATGCATATTTGACACGGTGGATTGCCCACTACTCAACACCACCTGACACTTGGGCTCGATTGAACGAGAAGCACATGTTGCAATCACAACAAGTCACCGACAACGTGACTGTGCAGGCCAGGGCAACGAGGCCGGGAATAATTCGATACAGATATCCTCAGTGAGTATCACTCTTCGGTCTGTGCCGCAGAAATATAACGTTTGGTTTCTTGCTCCAGATCCCTAGAACAGGCTTCCCCTCATCTGCAGCCTGTCGGATCCGTGCCAGATATGAGTAGTGTCACCGCGCGGACGGACTAGCAGGGAATAGGGCACAATACATGTTTGATGTCGGAAATAGAGATCAGCTTATTGTAATCGAGTACATGTTGAGAAACGGGTGGACTGCACGCGGTCCGTCACGTGGCCCAGTCGTTTAATTGCTGACCGGCCTCGTCCGCTAAAACACCAACCTTTTTGCTTTGTTGCGTCTTTCGAGGCAGATAGACGGTCGGGCTATTGCTCGAAGGCTCCCCTCGTGAAGCTAGCCAGGGCAACCATACCCTGCTCTACTTGGTCCCGACTTTCCTTTTCTCCCCCCATCCCCCATGATGCTACCGCCACTTAAACCATGGCCCTCCGCCCTCACCGTCGTCTCCATTGCGCGTATCGCGTCCGCATCGCTCCCCCTCGTTGACTTTGACCGCATGGGTCAAGTTGGCCTTACTGGCGCCTTTGCCGGCTTGAACTTTTTCGACAACTCCACCTCCACTTCGTTTGATCCTTCGGTGTCTTCCCTGCTGTCCCGCACATCGCAGGGGGCCCTCACCTCCATTGCTAACACGAATTCTGGCGGCTCGATTTCTTCGGCGTGTGCTATGAACGATGTCTACTATATTGCTGGTTCCTTTCTTTCCATCGCCAACGTCCCCAGTAGCTATGTGGTGTCCTATTCGCCTTCCTCAGCTACCTTCTCTGCCCTCGGTTCTGGCGGCCCAGATGGTCCAGTCAGTGCCGTATATTGCGATCCATCCAAGAGCGACCTTTGGGTTAGTGGTTATTTCTCGTCGCCAAGTCCTTCTGTTGCGGTCTGGAATTCCAAGTCGAGTTCATGGTCCGCACCACCGTTCAAAGGTCTCAACGGCCAAGTCACCTCCATAACTTCCAATGCCTCCGACACTAGTCTTTTCTTCTCCGGTTCATTCACCACGTCGTTTAGTGGCGGAGTGACCGGCAACAACAGTAACCCCAACGTTCCATACTCTCAAGGTGCATCGCCCTTTTCGTCTTCGCTCGTTCCGATATCCCTTGAAGGCGCAGAGATCGTCGGGGCTCCCTCTTCTACGGACCCACAGTTCAGTGATATCCAGGCAATCCTTTGTCCCGCAGGTCCTGATGGTCCCGGAAATACGTGGCTCGCGGAAGCCGGAAATGCAGCTCTCATCACGATCCGCACGTTTGCCGCAATGAGTGCGTATGGTGTCCGAATTGGGAATACGTTCCAGAACGACTATGGTACGACGGCTTTTAGGTGCGTAGTTTGGATTTTGCCTTGTACTCAGTCCTCAATTTTCTGCTCTCTAACATTGTTTTCCCAGTGTCACGTCAATCCCCGACAACACCGTCCAAAGTCTTACATACGTCGATCCGTCTACGGGCCAGAACCTGACGTGCACGAGCAGTTGTCCGTTGTCAACCGACGCTTCGATCCTGTACCAGGACTTTCTTTTCACAGCTCCTGTCACCTTGACTGGTGTGCAAATCACACTCTCGGAGTGGACAGGAACTGCCCCTGGTCTGCACATGTTGCAACTTCTATCTTCCGGAGCGTTTGCGTCGGCCGTCAGCAGCCAGAATACCCAGTCCTGCTTTGCACCCAACCCGTCCAATGTTGCGATGACTGGCAGCTGGTCGCCGAAGACTGCGAACACCAACATTCCTGCCACTCTCCAGACTGTTCTCGTCTCCACTGTCTCTGTTGGCACACCTGCCTCACAAGCTCCGACCTTTACCTGGATGCCGTACGTCTCGGCATCTGGACAATATGTGGTGAATATGGTTATACCCGGTTGTGATAACTTCCAGGACTGTGCCCTTCGGACATCGGTTCAAATAACGGTATTCCCTGGCAGCGGATCGCCGCCGTTTGTGTCCACAGTGTCCCAGCAGGTCCAGAACGACGTCATCGTACCGGTTTATTCTGGTCCAATTGTTCCTTCGTCTTCTTCCTTCGTGACCACAGTGACCATGTCATTGGCTGATCAACCGACGGGAGAAGGTCAAAATGGACAATACGAGCTTGTTGCCGGGACTATTGAGCTGGTCTTGACTTCTGTTAATTTGACTTCGTCTGGCGCGGCCGGCAATGGGACTACTAGCCTTGGAACTCAACGTGGATTTGGATTTTTCGAGTGGCCATTGAACTCGCAAACTACCGTCGATGCTACTGGCGTCCTGCCCAACACCAGCGAGACTGCCACCGACATCATTGGTATCGATCTTTACAATGCCCTGGGCGCTGCGAACACTGTTTCCGCTTACATCTCAGCTGCTGTGCAACATCCTTCTGGGGTTATCTTCCTGGGTGGCAACTTCACTTTCGCCACTGGTGCCCTTAGTGGCACTTCCAATATTGTCGCCTACAAACAAGGGAGTCTTTCTTCACTTTCAAATGGGGGCCTTAATGGCGCAGTCGCGTCATTTGCTTTGTACGGCAATGAGCTATATATTGGAGGCTCTTTTTCCGACACTCAAGCACCTTCGACTCAAGGAAATTTGATGGGGGTCGCAATGTACAACATCGAAACGAATTCGTGGAGTACGCTAGGAGCTGGTGTAAATGGGATCGTGGCAAGCATCGCCCTGGCCAATGGCAACATCCAGGTCGCTGGGAACTTCACTGAGACCGTGACACTGACTGGATCAAGTTCTGGTGTAGGCGGTTTTGCGACTTGGGATATCACAAGTTCATCATGGGTGAACAGTGGTGGCTTCGTCAGGGGGAACTTTACGTTCGTCAACAATGGCACATCTTCGAGCGGCGAAGAGGTGCCCCAGCTTCTTGCTGGAAACCTCCAGACCATGGCAAAGTACGGAGCTACAGGGATGGTCATGCTCTCGAACAGTGGTAGTGATGACCCCACAGTTACTCCCCTAGGAATTCAGCTCGGCAGTTCCGCCAACACCTCCATTTCGACTTCTACGACGCAGAAACGGCATCACCACTACAGACGCGGTCCTGCCACTTGGCTCCCCCATATGAAGATCCCTGCTCTGTTCAAAAGACAAGCCTCAACAAGTCCCTCGACTTTACCCTCACTACCTGCAACTCCCGCGCCCGCTATCTTGGCCGGGGTATTTTGGTCTAATAGTTCTTCTTCCCATGAGGTCGCCATCATTGGAGGTAACTTCAGCTTCTCCGCGTCGTCGTCTGCAAGTTCCCAGGCTGTCGTTATTTACGATCCGGTGACCTCCACTGCTACTGCCCTTGCTGGTGACCAGATATACGGAGTGGTTCGTGCTCTGTACGTGGACGCAGAATCCCATTTGTATGTTGGCGGTGAATTCAATCTGACCGGCGCCAACGCAAATGGGTTTGCTATCTACGACCTCGTTGGTCAACAGTGGCTGACTACGATCGTTCAACCCATCCAAGCACAATCTGGCTCCTCTGTCGTTGTACGCTCTATCACCGCGACATCCTACAAGCCCAATACAATTATAGTCGCTGGTTCATTTGCCCAGGCAGGCACAGCCGCATGTCAGGCCATTTGTCTATTTGATACCACCCTGAACCAATGGAATGTACTGGGTTCTGGTTTGCAGGGTGACATTTCTTCGATTTCGTTTGCCGGCGTACGTCTGTATTGTTTCTTACTTGAACACCTTTGAACGAGGTTTTCAGAGCGACCAAGAACTCCTCATCGCAGCGGGTGCCATTACTTTGGCCGATGGCACTTCTGCAAATGTTGCACAGTACAGTTTTGCCAATGGTAGTTGGACTGCCATAGGTGATCCGACTATGATCCCTGGTCCTGTCACCGCTGTAGAGGTCAACAACGGCAATTCGTCGAGCATTTTCGCTGCTGGACGGTAAGTAAGATATTCTGTTGGATCTTGGATTATTGATGTACTGGGTGATTAGCACGGGTGACGATTCATCATCCTTTATGGTATTCTGGGATGGTGTTACCTGGTCCAACGTTGGTGCGTAATTTGCAGTATATTCACTTTACACGAGGCTGACTCTTGAATCAGGCTCGGCTTTCCAAGCCAATTCGAACGTGTCTCAGTTGCTTATGGTTCCTCTGCAGAACACGCACAGCTCCAACAGCATTGTTGAATCCGACAGGATGTTGATGATATCCGGGGCGCTGTCTGATTCATCCTTGGGCTCAGCATCTCTGGTATTGTTCGATGGGCAGACATTCATACCCTATCTCGCCTCCATGTCAGCGCAGGGCACGCTTGGATATGTTTCTTCTCTGTTCTACTCGATTGCAAACTTTAGTTTCAGCCAACAGTGTAAGCATTTTCCACAGTGTCATTCGGATGGAATCCTCTGACACGAAGATTAGCCTTCCTTGCGACTGGCATTGTTATCCTGATTTCAATCGCCATCGCTGCGGGTGTTGTGTTTCTCCTGGCGCTCATTGGTATACTGTGGACGCTTTTGTCCCGAAGAGAGGACAAGCTCGCCCGGTATGAAAACGAAGACGATGACGACGACTCGACTCAACACCGACCATCCTCGTTGCTCGAACACATCAACGCTGCCACTAGGACTACGATTTTGGGCGCACACAGTCCGTTTAACAACTTTAGTGCTGAAAAGGAGGAAGCAGCTCGCGAGGGTGGTGTCGAGGTAGATCCGTTCGGACCTGACGCGAGCAACTACTTGCGGGCTGCCACACCGTCCGATGCAGTTATTGGAACGATGGCCGCGGAAGAGGAAGGCAGCCGGCCTGCTCATGCCCGCTACTCCTTTGATGGCTCAGGGGAGGGTGAACTCGCCCTGACGGCCGGGATGGAAATCGAAGTGCTCGATGACAGGGATAATGCGTAAGTTGTGGATTTTAAAGGAGTCTAATAAGCATGTTAACGACCTCATCAGATGGTGGTATGCAAGGAACCCCCAGACTGGGCGAGAGGGTGTTGTCCCCGCCTCGTATTTGTATTAATTCCGTCGTTTTGACCGACCTTGTTATCGCTGTTTTGCTGCACGACATTTACAGTATACCCTTTTTGACAAGATCGACCTTGTGGTCGTTCATTCTGCACGATATCCCTATTACGCGTTTGTCCGTGTTCACAAGACATTTGTTTTAGCATGATTACCTTGATTATTGATATCGACAGAAGGCAAAATATCTATTATCTCATTTGTGGGTACAACATGATTAATGTTAATGTTGTTGGGTGTCAGGTCAGTTACTGAAAAGCGGATGAGCACTTGAATAAGGTGAGATGGTTGAAAACGAACTTGTAGCAGAGGGTCGCGGAAGTGCTTTTGACTGTTGTGGACAAATGCCACTTTTGTCTTGAAGTCCTCTCTGCGACGTTGGTCTCTGAACTCTCTTATGTGTCGACCTGCCTCGCGAGCCTCCCCCTTGTTCCTTGCTTTGACCACTTGGGTACCTTGGCCGAATGCCCCAAAGCCACCCTTGCGCGGAACCAGTGCTGAATGCTTGTCTGCGAGGAGACGTCGGACGAGAGCTGTGCCACTGTTTGGATCTTCGGGCTTGACGGGTATGCCATGGAACGACTGGGCATAGTACCGCATCATGCTTCTGTGGCCGATACGTGCGCCGGAAGGAAGGACGAGTTCGTATTCGGTGTCGCCGTATGCCAGTTGGTCGCCGGGAAGTTGATCGGTGTGATCTGGTGACTGGTCCTCCGAGAGGTCGACGACTTGATCCACGTTGTCGGCGTCCAGAGTGTCCTCGTCGACGTCTTCCCACTCTTGATCCGCCTCGTTCGTCTTTTTCCCTGTGCTCTCGGGTGGATAGGATGCAGTGAAGTCGTAATAGTCTGAGATCTCGAGCTTGTCTGCCTCGGTATCATAGGCGATCTTGCAGTGGCCCTTGTCAATCATGTGTTTGCGAACGGCTTCGAGTGTGCGGAGCTCTCTTCCCTTTCCGTTGCAGTAAATGCACAGGTTGCCGACTGCGATCTTTTCTGCGAGGTGATTGACAAGGCCGGTGATGTCGACGAGGTAATCGGCATCGGGGATAAAGAAGGAGTGGGCGGAGGACATGTGGGAGAGGTTGTCTTGGAGAGACGGGGAGGGGGTGGTGCAGAAGAGGCAGGAGAGCTCTGTGGGGTGTGATGCGGGGTGTGAGGGGGGATGAGGGGAGCGAGGTGGGCCGTTGATGAGGTTCTCTTTGTGCTTGTTGGAGTTGAGATGTGATCTGTAGGCGTTCACTGTGGTGTATGTCTTTCTGGTGCGGTGATGGGTGCGGGGACGAGGAAGAGGAGAGAGGGGCGTACGCGCAAGGGACACAGCGAGGGTGCGACTGGGAGGGGACGTGCTGTGTGCGTTCGTTGAGCTTCTGGGCGAAGACGGCGGCGGTGACGGGGGGGAGGGCGGCGACTCTGCGCTTGATGTTGTACCGGTGATGATCGGAGCGATAGTGTGTGCCTGTGAAATTCAAAGAGGGTGAGGGGGCGGGATCGATCGATCGGGGATGGACGTACGCTGGTCCTCGGCGGAAGAAAAGGCGATCGCGCAGGAGAGACATGTGAAGACGTCCATCGTGACAGGGAGGAGAGCAAGGGAGAAGCGTGTGAACAAAACGTGACGAGAGCGGTGTGTGACGAGAGGAGTGTGACAATGGTACATACGGTACGGTTTCAAAGACAGTGAACGCTGCGAGCCAATCAATGGGCGATCCTGTCGATCAGCTGCTCTCCCCCGCTTATCATCACCTCCACTTCCAAAACAACTTTCAAAACCCATCCCAGTCCCAGTCCGCACCCCCAACATCTCAAAATGATATTTACACAAATTCCTTGTACAGGAACCCTTCCCCCGCACCGTCCTCCCCCTCCCACACAACCCACCGCAACTCCCCAGTACAGGACATCTTCCACCACATTCACGACGTCGATTCCACAAACACCAACGAGCCCGTCATCGAGGACCCAAACGTAGACGAAGAGCCCCTCTACGTAAACGCAAAACAGTACTTTCGCATCCTCAAACGCCGTGTCGCCCGGGCTCGCCTCGAGGAGGTCCATCGCCTCTCTAGGCAACGCAAAGTTCGTCTTTTTTTTTCCACCCCGCATCCCCCCACTCACCCCCCGCTTACTAGCCTTATCTCCATGAATCCCGCCACAAGCATGCGATGCGTCGTCCCCGTGGCCCAGGTGGCCGCTTTCTCACTGCAGAAGAAATCGCTGCCCAGAAACTCGCTCAGCAGGCTCCCCCACAAGACAATACCCCCGCCCTCCTCGACCCTCAAGACGCTCACACCCTTGAAGATCAGACCCTCACTCCAATCCCCCATGAGCAACGCCAGTCTCAGCTCCCACAGAATCGCATCCTACCCGCACAGGACACCAACGCAACTGGTTTGACAACCCCATCCTACAACTCTCTTCCCCACAGTAATCCCTCCACTCCTGCCTTATCCCCTCCTTTGCCCCCCTCTTTCCCCGACAACCACCCGACGTCTTCCGGTCACATCCCCCCTCCCGTCTCCACACACTCCCCTCCCGTACAGGCCAATACTCAGCCTAGCCCCATCTTACCAGCCCAATCCCATCTCTCCCAGCATGTAGGAAAGCCCACCACAAATCCTACAGTCACCCTACGCCCTCCCTATTCACAAGCCCAGATGCATCACGTCCCCCACCCCCACGCCCATACTCGGCTACGTCATTCTCACTTGAACTTTACAGACGGTCTATACCAAGGCGAGGAATCACCCCGGGTAGCATCCAGCACTGACAATCCAATGATGGCGTATACTACCCAGACAGGCAGCTAAATTCGGTTCCCATCGTCTGTTCCCCATAGACGTTTTGAAAACCTCGTGTGAATGGGCGTTTCTCCACAACTGCTTGTAGTAACATCGTGTTTGCGTATTTTGTACTCATCCTCGCTTCCCTCTTTACGATCATAGACGAGTTCCTCCTTTTGGATTAGATAATATTGGTATTGCTGTCATACGAGTGCGACACATCGATATCAGAGTGCTCAATTCTACTCAACCTCCATGACATCATCCTCGCCGTGAACCACTAGGCTCAACGTCCGCGTCCGTTTTTCTTCCTGGTGCTCACAGGGTGGTCGTACAGCCCGATATAGCACAAGCGCTTGGGAGGTCTGGCAAGGTAAAGGTACAAGGGGAGGTGGACACCTGGTTTGCCTTCTGAGACACTCAAGCACTGCAGGAGATATTTGCACTTCCTTGATTTCCAGTTGCCCCGATTCCATACTTTCCCAGTCACTGATGGAAGACGTGCCGGTCGTGACCACTACACATTTAGACGACTGTCGAAAACGATCGGTCGAAAAGAAAGTAGCACGACTTACGGGTAGGTTCAACCTCCATGTCAACAGATTCGGACACAGGTGTGCCAGGTTCCTCGACCGAGCTCGGTAAAATAACGTTCAAGTTGTCCTGCACGCGATGAGGTGGGGGGGAGGTCTTCAGCGGCATGTCCACGTCCTCAGAGGTGGTGGCGAGTACACTGCCAAGTGTCATGTGTGCTAATGTACGCTCCAGAGAGTCGTGTCTGAGTCGCTTCGGGCGACTGGTCGAAAAGAAGGAAGAATCGTCGTCGCCATCACCGTTGGCAGATAGTCTACGTTTCATGGTCGGTGGCTTGAACCATGGATGTCGAGTGGCTTGAACCCACGTTGTCATCTTATAAGTATAGGAACGAGTGCAACCCACCATTTTTGGCTACTAGAAAGTTCCGCGTCCCTCGAGAAGCGACCGGGACAAACTCCGAAGTTAAACATGAGCTTGGTGCACGGCCGAGGGACTTTAAATATAGTCAATATTAATGCTCAACGCCAATGTAACCAATTCTGTAGGATTGCGAAAGGAGTGAGCTGGAATTTGACTTGAATATACGGCGATGTAATGTATGTCCTTTATGACGAGACGACACTCCTGTTTCCGATACTGCTCGACCTAGTCTTGGTCCTTTGTGATTCGTATCCTCTCCCTCATCTCTCTCGCCGCTTGCTTTGTCCCTTCACCACCAGCCCAACCTCTCGCGCGAAGCCAACCTACTATTCGAGGTGTCAGGGCAGCTGTGAGGCCAACCCTCACAGGAAGAAACAGTGTCTTGTGGATCGTGTACGCCAGAACGAGCATGGCGTATAGTCCTTCATGGCCGCCGGTACTCGCTGACGGGCTCTCGATCTCATCCCTCCCTGGTTCTGGTGGTTTGTTGTGGAAGAACTCGAAAACGGCTTGCTTTACATATGCTGCAGCCTGCGACACTTGCTCGGCACCGAGAAGGTTGATCCCCACGAAGGCGACAGTGAAATCAAGCGCGGAGAAGACGAGGTACACTCCAAGCGCATACCATCCGTAGAATTTCACAAGGTGTTTGAGCCGCTGCGAGACTGTCGCATCAGGGGGCAAGGAGGGTGTGTTCTCGCTGGGCTGGGATGCTCTAGCAGAGTTGGGGGTGAGACGGGGAGTAGACGTGCGGTAATGACGCGAAGGAGAAGGGCGGGATAGAGAAACTGGACGTGTGCCAAGTCTGGTAGCGGTAGGCAGTATGGGGGCATTGACTCTGAAGAGATGCAATCGCGGAAACAATCTTCGGAGCATGGCTGGACGTGATAAATCGTTCGGCGTTGCGTGCTGCTGCGTTTACTTTCTTCCCTCGGCACGGCCAGCTCGGAATTATCCGACACGACCTATACAGGTGTGTGGCTGTACAGATTTTTAGATGCAATCGATACACGAGTCAACCTCCTTGTCTTCGTGAACCCGGCAGATCTTCTGCTCAGTGTCGCGAGAATCCTTTTCACGTCTAAAAAGAATCCGTTTGATGCATACTGGAACAGCCCTCTGCGGCGGCTACGACTTCCCTCCTCGATAGCATCCCTCCACTAAAACCCCCCCCCCATTTCCATCATCGTCATCGATGGCATTTGATGACAGAAACTCTCTCTACGCCTCTACCCCATTCGAGGGTCCAGAGAAGCTGCTCGAAGTGTGGTTCGCCCCTTCAGCCGCCAGCGTGCAAGACGCACATTCTTCAAAGCATGGCAGAGTTGGCTTGAGGAAGGTTCCTCGCTCTGTCTGGGAGGAAATGCTTGACATCGTCAGGTGCAAAGTCCTCAGTGTTATTGAAGGCGAGCAAATAGATGCTTATCTCCTGAGGTGCGTCCATCGTGTTTATTTTGGTTTCATTTCACTCGCATGTTAACTTCCCTTATTTACAGCGAGTCGTCTCTATTTGTCTTCGCTCATCGGATCATTTTGAAGACATGCGGAACTACACTCAACCTCCTCGGTCTTCCGCGCATCCTCGATATTGCTCGCGAACATGCTTCACTTCCGTCCGTTTACCAGTGCTTCTACTCCCGCAAGTCATTCATGTTTCCAGAACGTCAGCCCGACCCCCATCGGGAGTGGAAGCACGAAATCGCGTTTCTGGATGCTTTATTCCCCAATGGGTCTGCATACACTGTCGGCAGAGTAAATGGCGACCACTGGTTGCTTTACGTCACAACCCCTGCAATCCTCGGAGGAATCCCTCCCAATTCTTCCAAAGTCCCGCCGTTGACACATGTCGAGTCCAACGAGGCTATGAAGTTCCTCCCAGCATCTGACGATCCCGAGACAAGTCCCACTCCAGACTATACAATCGAGATTCTCATGAGTGACCTATCACGCGAGGCTCGTGAACCATTCTTCTTTTCGGTTCCCCCCTCTCCAGTCGACGGAGTGTCTTCCGAGACACTCCCCTCCATTACTGGCCAGACCCTATCGGCTGCTCTCGGAATCACGGATATCTTTCCTCCCCACCTGACTACGCTAGATGCGTATGCTTTCTCTCCCTGTGGGTATTCATGCAACGCTTTACTCAAGTGGGGAGATCCTGTCCCCGAAGTTGGTGCAGGCGAAGGCTATTACACCATCCATGTGACGCCAGAGGCAGGCTGGTCTTATGCCAGTTTCGAGTGCAATGTCCCCCTCTCTGCATCTCCTATTTCTTCTGCCAAAGATATCCCTGATTTGCGAACGCTTATCCAGCGTGTCGTTGACATCTTCCAGCCCGGCAGGCTCAGCCTGACCTTGTTCATGTCGAAAAAGGTTAACAGTAATGCCGAGGAGGACGAGGTATACACCGCCACCGAAGCTGCGCAGAGAGAATTCAAATCTGCATTGGCAGCTTCCCGTCCTGATTCCTCTTCGTCCAGCAGTCTGGATGCATTACACGAGGTTGCTGACGGCTATACCAGGAGCTACCAGAGGACTGACAAGATCAACTATGAGTTTGGTGATTACCATTTAGCATTCGCCAGCTTCGAGCTACGGTGACATCCTTTTTACGAAATGCGATTGTGCATGAATGATGTTTTGCTTTAGATGTGTACGTTTTGCACAATCGCCTGTACTATGTTTGTACTTGCTTTCTTGAACCCTCTATTTTTTGTACACGTACTTTGTTGAATTAACAGGCAACGTACGTTGAGTTTCTGATGCCAATCTCCACAAGCACTGTCACCAAGATCTCGGTTGTGGATGACTTCGTCAATACAATCCAGCCCCTCTTGCATACAACACGCAATACTTAATAATAATAACAATCGCAATCTATCACACAGTTGCTATTTGGGGATCCAATGTGAGCAGGCTCATGAGAGCAATTACCATGGTGAGCTCGGCGATGTCTTCGCTGGACCTTTGCTCACATGTTCTCAATTGAATATTAGGCAAATCCAGGTTAAATGGTCACAGCCCCTTCTGCCCAGCGCATCGTGGTATACATTTAGGCCGGTGACATGAGAATGCGCCACAACGTTGCAATGGGGACATACCACGACCCCTTCATCTCAGACACAGAACGATGGCGGGGATACACCGCTTTAGTTCTAATGCCATCAACATCTCTGGACTATTCATCACACACAAGGCATCAAATAATTGATTCAGTTCCTTGGCATTAGCCGCGCTGTTCTCCAGCGTCCCCGGGCCGTGGCTTTCCTTCGGCTAGGTTGAATCCCAGCTTCACTCACAGGACACGGTCTGCATCAGATCCGGAAGCTTACTGCTTGTGACGCTAATTATGGCCACCGAGGAGGACATCAAGGCAATTTCTCGCATACCATGTTCCCGCATGCTCTTAATCTCGAGGAGTCCGAGAACGCAGAGGTGACGCATATAAAGGTCCCCTAGATCCATTCGCTATGTCATCGTCATCCTCTCCTCCAGTGCACTAATCAAGCACCTCTCCTGCGTCATTTTTTCAGATGATTTACAACGTCGTCAATCTCGCTGCAGCAACGTCCACGGAAAACCTCCAGGCATTGGAGGAGGTCAAGGATTTCTGCACGACTGATCTCGGTCGTGGCGGCAAGCAACGCTGGACGTACCACATCCTGCCAGAAGGCGCCGTTGACAGTCACTTGCACCGACTGTGCGACCCCCGCTCATCCCACTCAGTCGATAGCGTCACATTCCAACCGTGCTCCGAATATGCATATCTCAACCAAGACCGATACACCGTCGAGGAATGGGACCTGCATGGAGGTATTTGGCAGTTCAATGCTGTGTACGATGGTATTCAACTTCTGTTACTTGTTCAATAATCATACTGACCCTGTCGTTGATAGGTCACTGCGGACATGATACGGTGAACTTCGTCTGCAAGCGACTCCCTTCCATGATTAGAATGTCGCTTCAGGCACTTCTCAGCAGTTCCACGGACACAGTTCCCAGTTCTGAGCTGATCTCAGAGGCCCTGACAAACGCGATCAGACACCTAGACGACTCGATCCGTTCAGATCTCTTTGACTTTTTGCCTTGTGATCGCCTCTGCGAACTGAGTCCCGACCAGCTCAGAGAATATATTCAACGCCACCAGTCCGAATGGGAAATTATCTCTGCACGATGCACTCAAGGTGCCACGGTCATTTTTTCACTATTAGATCCGTCAAAAAGAAATCTATGGATTGTCAATTTGGGGGACTCTCAGGCAGGTAGGCGGCTGTCACTCTTTAGGGACCCGTTCACCTTCTCGTTCGCCTTTTTCTCATCGTACTCGATTTGCAGTGCTTTCCAGAAAATTGTCATCTGGGGAGTGGTCGGGATTTGTTGTCAACTCCCTGCACAATGGCAACAACCCGCTGGAATGTCAACGTATCATGCGCGAGCATCCAGGAGAACGCTCATGTGTCTCAGACAACAGGGTCATCGGTTACCTTGCACCCACACGCGGTAAGTCCGCAGGAACATTTCTTTTCTGAAACCGTCTGACCCTGTGTGTCGTGCTTACACAGCCGTAGGAGATACATGGTTGAAGATCCCCTCCGTGTACACGCGCCGAGTCTTTGGAGAGTACATACCTGATTGGATGACACCTCCGCTGGCGAAACAGTATGCGGGTCTTATCTTGACTCCTCCATACGTTTCGGACATACCAGACGTGCACCACTTCGTATTCGACACCACAGCCGATAGCCAGGAGTCCTTCCTTATCTTATGCTCCGACGGATTCCTGGACATCTACGATAACATCGACGTGACGCACTCGGAGAGGGAATTGGCGGAGAGGTGGGTTCGCATTGTGGGTAGCTCCCTCGAAAGGCGGAAGGAGCAGGGGTTATCCAGGAACCTCGCTTTTGACTTGCTACGTGATGCTATCGGTGGGGATGACATTGACCTTGCTTCACGCAATCTGACTCTAGAGATGGACGACAAGTGGATAGACGACGTCACTGTGCTGGTCCAGCGTTTTTGATTCTCGACTACTAATAGAGATAGAGATAGAGATAGAGATAGATCGGTATTTGGTTCTCCCTTCCCCTGCTGTATTGTCCCGGTATCACAGAGATCGATTGTTTTAGAAATGTGGTATTGCAGATCGCCCACCAATGTTAGAGGTCGTAATAGATATATGTTGTGTAGAAAATGAACAGTAAAAATGCAAACCTGGATGGATCACGATGCGCTGTCGTGCTCTCACGAACAACCGTACGCAAAGACATCAGTTTCGTAGCCTTCCTGCCATATCTAATGCCTAATGCTCTCGTCGCCAACACCACGCGGAGGGTCAGCTTTGACGGCATGTGAGGGACTAGTTTTGTTCCGTAGACTGCACAACGGGCACAGCTGAATGAACATCTCGATCATCGGCCAAGTTATTGTAGCCTGAGGGATAATTCAGTAGCCGGAATCGCGAAACCAATAATAGCCCACCATGCCAATGCGGCGCGTTTCGAGAACCATAGATGCAGAGGAACCGTGAGTACGATGTGCGTAGACAAGTATGTCATATATTTGGTTGCGCACAGGGATCCTTTCGAAAGCTCTCGTCCACTCGAATCCAGCGAGATCATGGTCGATAATATCTGGTTTGGGAGAAGCAGTGGACGAAGTGTTGGAGTGATGATCGATATGGCTGATGTAATCCCTCCGTAGCTTTTCCTCCTCAGAGGCTGAAAGATGGAAAAATGCATCTCGGGGAAGTAATAGAAGGTGATATTTCTCCGACCCCAATCGAACGTGGTGAAAAGATATCCACATCTGCAAACGGTCTGAGAGATTCTCAGTGTCACTTCCCGACAATGAGCGACAGATGTCCGCGTAAACTTCTGGAGTGAGTGCCGCTGTCTCTAATAATTCGGGGGATAAACCATCCAAGAAGCGTGCGAAGGTTTCCTCGAAGAGCGCCCTATTTGGCATTTCAACAGGATTGACGTTGCTGATTCTCTGGATAATGACATCGGGAAGTGGTGCAAACAAGGGATGCCCCCAGGACTCTACTGGAGGTTTCGTAACGATCGCGCCTTGATCGGAGGGGAAGGAATGAGAAATGAAGGATAATTTGTTGGTAGTGAACGTGTGTCGAGGAGCTAGGTTAGGAAGTGATGAACTTGGCGCCGTCTGATGCCCGCTAGGCTCCGGTGTCTTGAAGTGATTGTGCGGTGACGAATCATCTCTTCGAGAAACATCAGGTAAAGATCCCCTCGTACGACGGAGTTGTGACGATGATGCTACATTTTGTCCATAGAAACTGTGGCCATCGCTGGAATCCCCATGACCGTTACGGGGTAGGGAGGCTGGCTCTTCGCTAGAGGGAATATCAGAAACCAAAAAAGAGGCGGTTTTGGCACCATAAGGTGTAGTCTGCTTGTCTCGAACAGTGCCATGGTCCGAGGGAACTTTGTGTCGCTTTTTAGGAGTGTAGTTACATTCAGTCTTGGAATCTTCAGCGCAGTGATTGCAAACTGGAAGATTACGGTCACACTAGGGTGCTGCTCAGTAAGGGTACCGCTTTCATCTAGGAACTCACTTTTAGATTCCGAAGACGACACCTATCGCATCGGGGAATACCTCGATGTGCTGGTGTGGGCAAAGGGGTGTATCTGCACTCCCTGCCATTAGCCCAGGAGCAGTGGTTGCAAGTTGGAAGCACTCTGTCACACTAGACAAGGGTCACGATGTAAATCGCAAACTAGACCAAACGATCTCACCTTTAAATTGTTCATGCGACAATGGTCACAGCGTGGCTTCCCTCGTCGACCTTTCCACTGTGACTGACGAGCCATGTACACCTTCGGATTCGGTATACGTATCGTAAGTTGGGTATCGTCGTTTAGTTCCTCTGCGGAGTCCAATTCCTCTTGAGAGTCAGACATCACTGGCGTTCGAGGGGAGATTCAATGGGTGGCAAAAATTGCCAAGAGTGCACTGGAACTGATCCCAACTGATATTTACGGAGTCCTTTAGATACCCGGGACTAGTAGCGGAGGATTATTGGATCAAAAAGTACGACAGGAACGGGAAGAAAGCCGCGTACGTACTGGAGATGGGTGGTGGCAGATGGCGAGAAGCAAATTTTCAGCGGTTTGAATAAATCGGGTGAGAAACTTGCGCTGCACAGGCCCGGCTGATAGATAAATGGCGGGGCAGCGCAGCGCAAAGGCGTCGGATGGCAGAGCAATCCTGCACCGCAAGCTGGACGAACTTACTTACAGGCGTGACGTTACGGGTCACAGCACATTTTTGGTAAAGTAGTTGATCATTGCCGCTAACCGACCGCGGGTCGACCGAGCCAGCGACTGTAACGCGTATGTATCCTCAGCACTTTCACCCCAAACCCCCTCGGAAAATTGCTCTGCCAAACCGAATCCATCGTATACATCATTGTGATACGCTCCAAAGCTGAATTCTGGTAGGGGGACAATAAAGCATCCGACGTCCTCAGGGAATTTATCCACTCCGTTTCAACACTATCCAGAGTCAAATAAATCTGCTTTTTTCTGTTTAAATTTTCAAGAACCTCTACGAAAACCAACTCTGAAAGGTGAAATGTCTGTGCGCCAGACTCTGGCTCAGCCATTCAGTAACCAAGAAGGCAGATACCAAATTTAGTATGCGTAGTTTTATGACGCACACTCGCACGCTTGCAAATGAGCGTTTATATCCCGTGCAGAGGCATACATGTCAGTTAGTCTCCCCGAGACAGAGCAAATGATCCAAGGTAAACATTCTACTGCATACCGATTATCTTTCGCGGTTGATACTCAAGTACTCAAGAATGAGGCCCCTTGTAGGCAGTCAGTGGTGGCTATTAATTATGTAAGTAGCTTCGACTCCGACGGTCCGAATTATCGGATTCTGCATGAGCTATATATTCAGCATCATCTAGGAAACTTGGAACCGAACTGCCTGATGCGCACGTACAGGATATGTGCACCGCTGGCACAAAATAGTTACCAAGGCTCATTTTCATCCTTTATCGTCACTCTCGAGTCAATTAAATGACGACAACATTATATTGGACTTGGTTGTCCGAGTCTTTTCTCTCCGTCACGGCTTTGGTTCGACCCACCCCCCTGATCGACAGTAATCTGGCACTGATTACTAGTAGATATGAACGACATGTACACCCGAGTGTCGTGTCACATGGTACTCCTTCGCCGTGGTGTGTGCTAGCAAAGCTGTGCTGACGTTTCACGCATGTATCTCAGTGATTCGTGTTTCACTTTAAGTAGGATGCCGAGCGCGCGTTCGTGGCACCCACTCCGGTCCTCGGATCCGTCGACAATTCGACATACGTGGGTATTGATCTTGTCGTTTTCAACCAGTCTAGTCTCCGAATCCCACTCACTTCAGCTTCGAGTGTCTGCAGTGTCTCTCAGCCCTACTCTGGGTGGATCCTTGTTCACGATCGACGACGCAGGGAATGGTGATTAGATCCTTTATGTAAGTGTCTGATACAGAGGTTTTTTTTGTTACCATTACTCCCCCATTGACAGTTCGGTGATCATCTCTAATCAGATGGTCTGACAGACGATAGCATCGTGAACTACGCTCGTGCCCTGCGTGATAGATTTGTGAGTCCTTGCCTGAGTCATGTAAAGAGTATTTCATTGAATGACGCCTCACCTATGAACCCTGCAAGTCAACAGAATGTCTTGGGATTTACAACGCAAAACACCCGTCAGCCGACCTTGGTGATGGGAATGAGTACTGGGTCAAGCAAACTGTCGAGCTTCGTGAAGGCTACGAAGGCCCCCAGTGTGGAACATGTCTGGAAAACTTGCTACGTGACAGTCATTTCCGGTGGATGGATGACGATACTACTTCCGGTTCAAACTACTGCGATAATCCACTCAACGTATATTGTCAAAACAGCGGGCCATTTGGCGGACAGTAGGATGTTGTTTTTGGCGTATGTCCTATTGCTCTTCTCTTTTGCCTAGTTCATAACCTCAACCACAGAATTGTAGGGAGGTATTTCGTCTGGATCGAATGTTCCATCTGTTTGATTAGTTTGTCACGGACAAGCATAGAATTATATGCATATAATATCGGAAAGTGAAAGCCCGCCATCGCGATCCACTTGTGTTAATCCCTCTCAAGGATGACTTGGGAGTCACCGTTGTGGTAGGTAGAACAAGCTATGACTGTCTCGTGTGCTACAACTGCACAGAATATCACGAGCTTGCACCGTAGTCATAGGGCGTCAACTGTGGTACGTCGGTCACGAAACGAGTAGCTGTGCTTCCTTGGACCGCTTTCCACAAGATGGTATTATTATCCTTTCGACCGTGGCTATCATTTGATGGACTTCATAACAAATGACCATGCATATTGTTGCCCTCGTAGTCATGACAAGCTCTCTACGCTACAGTCGGTGGGACAAATAAGTCAAACTAAACCAACAAGTCGTATGCCATACAGGGCATAGGAAGTCTCTTCATACATCATGAACGTCTCCGTCAGCGTCCACATCACCATCCCACAGGTTTTCTTCATTTCCTTCGAACACAAGTGATGGTGAAGAACACATTGGATAGTCCTCAGAGGACATCTGCTGCTCATTTCTGGTCGAGTATTGATGCTCTTGCTCCTTGTACTGTTGTTGAGTACGGCGTTGGACACGGTTGAGCACGAAGTCCAACTGAAGGTAATTCGAGTCATCATTGGCAAACTTGCGATGCTTGCGGTCTCGAACGTGCTGCCGAAGATTGAGCATGAAGAGAGGACTTACAAATAAAGGACTTACGTATTCAAAATCTTCAAACTTGACCCTACAGCTCTCACAATAACCAGGTTTGCTACCTTCGTCGCGCCTAGGTAGTCTTAAAGTATTTGTACTACGACTCTTTCTAAGTAGCGCGTTGGGACGGTCAGGAATACCATCCGGCGGTCCCATGGCACCGAGCTGTCGGTTCGAGTTGTCCTTTCCAGTGGCCAAGGCAGCCACTCTGCGAGAGGTGACAACTTGTTGCTGGATTCGCCCGCGCAAGTTTGCAGGCAATTCAAGAGCTCGAAGAGCTCCACCGCCAGCAGACGTGGTGCCCGTTGTCGAAGTGACCCCGACACTGTTGCCCGAAGCAGCAATATAAGCACTGGTTGAAGCCAGATAACCAGATGCGTTAGCCGAAGCCTGAGTATCCGGGAAATCAGCATCCAGGTCTACAAAATCCTCCACCCCTGCGTTCGCGGCCTGGCGATGCAAATTATTCATTGACACAGAGCGTCGAAGATCGCCTGTTTTGCGAGCGAGGAGTTGCGCTTGGGCTTGCTTCTTCCGCCTAAGCTCCCTCGCCGCCCGTTGTTGTCTCTCCGTCTCCTTATCTTCGTCGGCATGTCGAGTCTTTTCCCAACGACGTCGTTCCTTTTCATCGAACTCGATGAATGGACCTCGTGAATGTGGATGGCAATAGAGAACAGGCCAGGCGCCACGTTCTTTGCCATCGCGCCCTTTGTGGATGGGATACTCCAGAGCATGTATAGTTGCTAATTCCTGCTTCACGTCTTCTACCAAGACAAAACAACTAGCTTTCGAGAAGTAACGGAAATCGTGACGTTTCTGAGTAGGATCGCGTTCTGTGGTTCCGTGTAGACGTTCTGATGCAAGCAAGCGAGTGAGATTTCGTTGATTGGTAGTGACCACGGAAGTTGGTTGGGCTCCGGGTGGATGCTTAGTGGTCATGGGTGCAGGTGCACCGCATCGCTCTAATATACTGTCTAGCTTGACGGTGTTCCAGATCTTCATATCGAACGCTTGGGCTTTCTCGACGAGATTAAAATTCTGTGTGTTGCTATCCTCGGCAATGCTACGTGGAAACACCAGTAAACGACAGTGCACCAGCACTACTGCACCAGGTCTCACCGTCCTTTGAGCTTTATTGGACTCTTAAGCAACAGAGGCCCCATGCGCGAGACCGCGCTACGTAATTTGCGAGCATTCTCCTTGTTTGAGTTGACATCTTCAGTAGCTACTGCTTGATTGGTGATCAAATGGGTAATCTCGTTTGAAAAAAAATCTTCAACACGCTATTTGAACGTAACTCATCGTCATCGAGAAGAGAAGAGAAAGGACATATAGGCATACTGCACCAAACTGAGTAACCCTGGACGCCAGCGAGTTCCTTAGGGCTGCCGTGTCGGGATCGAGTTGATCTAGATCGAAATAAAACACCCAAGAGGGGAACGCCCGTGTGTACTTGACGCGAAACTCGTTCTTGGCTGCTTCACGTGCCTGCCGCCTCTGCTCTTTGTCCTTGCGCTCGTCGTCCGGTAGAGTTGTGGTGATTGGTTCTGCAAGCGCCGCTCTGACACGCTTGCTACTCGACTGACTAACAAGCGCGTCTCCAGCAGGCTCTGGGGAACGTGGCCGCTTGACGGATGCTGAAGGAGCTCGAGACTTTTGAGGCGAGTTCCCGATTACTTGCTGGAGATGCTGGCGGGTACCCAAAGGACGGCGGTTGAGGGCAGTGGCCATTGATATCGAGAAGCGGAAGATTGGTATCAAACCAAGAAATTCACAACCGCCGCGTTGGTATCGATCGCCTCTGGCTGTGAACGGGACCGCGCGGACGAAGACACTGGTGGTTTGGGGCGTGTTTCAATAGGTCATCGACATCGCTAATAAACACCTCAATTCTCACGCAACACGCCAACGCGCTCCTTCAGACGCGTCGCGGTGGACTGACAAAGCTCCATCGTCAGACGCAAAACAAAAATCGCGGATAGAATCAGATTCATTGACGAAGAAATCATATGATGCATAACATAGCATTGACAACTGTGACAAGAATTATGTTGTTAATTGAGATCCCGGAGTGCGTGTCTATCTAAACCATCCACACTAGAATCACCTTCGAGCAACATACAGAATGGAGCTCCCCCTAATGGAGCTCTGGTAAAATCGGTTATGGTTATGGTATTTTGTCTCTTCTCCTGCAATTTACCAGGGGCCGGAAGATAATTCTGAGGTGGTGAGAGGGGGGAAGATGGTGTGAAAAGGAAGCCACGCTGGATGGAAGAAAGAAGGGTCGTGATAGGTGTACTGGGAGAGCCCATGTCTCCCTGTTCCTGACGAGGCTCTACAGATCTCAACTGCTCTCCAGCTGGATCAGTGGAATCGGACGAGGTCGCCGCGATGGGTTCATCCCGAGCTTCCGGATCAGTGGGATGTGGCGTACGATCGGGTGAGGGAGGCAATGGTATTTGCGTAGGCGGTGCCGATGGGCTGGGTGGCAGAGGAATGAGCGTTGGCAATGTCTCCTTTCGCTCAACTTTGACCAGAGGGCGTGTACTCTTCTGTACATTCCCTGCGGGAGGTCGTCGAGATGCTATGGGATTGCTCGTTTCACATTGCACTGATGGTTTATGAGAACGTTGAACCGCCGCTGGGCCGGTTGGAGCCGATCCATGTATTGGCTTGGTGGAGGATGAAGCTGATCGAGTACCTTCGGGCACTTTCCGACCGATTGCCAACTTTCTGGGAACCGTCGCTTCAGTATTTCGCTTCGGAAGCTTAGAGCGAGCTTGATCGACAGTGCTGCCTGCCCGATCTGCCAAGTTCACAGTCGCAGCTGCTTGTTCACTAGTGTGCCCGTGAACGGGCACAGATGGAAGCGGTATCCTTTTGGCGCCATTCCCGGTGACTTTAAGTCGATCGGGAGGGGGGTTAAATTTTATTTGCATAGGTGGAGGACGCTGAGGACCTCCAGTTGAAGGTGCATTCCGAACAGGCGGGACCCGAGCAACACCTGGCTGAGGGTGCTGCACGGCTTGACGGGCAGGCGCAGACGTCGGTACAGCACAACGTTGCGCAATGCTCGAAGATTGCGCATTGATGTGGAAGCCACGAGGTTGAGGAGGATCACGCTGCATTTGGGATGTGGTCCTTTGCCGAGGAGCACGAATGTCAGCTGCTGTCGGAAGGTCACGGACAGCTGGCCGTTGGCGCGTGTTATGAGCTGGATCGTCTGTGGCCGAGCGAGGGGGAGGTTTGGAAAGTGTCGAGCTTGCAGGTCGTTGTCCCGCCTCCACTACTTTGGTGTTCGCACGGCTGGGAGGTCTACTAGTTTGCTTTTGCCCTGCATTAGTCGAGGGACCAGTCTGGATATCCAGGTATTTCTTTACCACGGGGGTAAGCGGAGCAACAAAACTTGAAGATATCTCAGTTGCAACAAACATGCGAAGCTCCATTAACTTACCTGTCTACCCTTGCAGGCATCAACGCTTTGTAAGCTTTGAAGACCTCCTTGCTTGCCTTTCGGACATCTGCATTGGCATCGCGTGCTGCCAGCTTGATGAAATCCTCCACAGCACGGGCCCGGGTCTCTTTTTCCAGGTCAGGAGGATTGAAACAGTTGAGACAAGCCAAAATGCCTTCCGCAGCTGTCAAACGAGGAAAGACAGATTTGTGATTGGCCAGCTCGGTAAAATATGGTATGAGAGCCGGAAGACGGGTGTTCTGAATGATAGCAAGGATGCATGCCCTAGCACGCGAGGTGAAGACCTTGTTTGTCCGACCGCACAAGGTCAGTAAGGTCGGAACAAACTGAGATACCAAAGG
This sequence comes from Caloboletus inedulis, assembly GCA_038092355.1. Lineage (NCBI taxonomy): Eukaryota > Fungi > Basidiomycota > Agaricomycetes > Boletales > Boletaceae > Caloboletus > Caloboletus inedulis. The sequence goes on from JBBPQD010000003.1 coordinate 29,125, forward strand.
CTCGAATGACGAGCCCAACCCGGTGGCTAACGCTGTGAGGAACTCGACTGCAGCGCCTGACAACCTACTGCGCTCAGAACCCAAAGCATTGTTTAATGGTCTGGATATCGAACGAACGCCAGCGACCATTTCAGAAGGAAACTCGCAGCCACCATTGTTGCAGAGGCGGGTTAGGTGTAGAACGCCCTGTGCAATTGTGTCCCATGTGTCTTCGGTTTCATCGAGGGTGACTTTCTTGCGGACTGTATCGATTTCTGCTCTCAGGGTTTCCGGAGAATCGCACTACAGAAACGTCAAGAATATTCTTCAAGCTAAAGACGAGCCGCCCTCACCGTCGTTATTGGCATTGAGTTGATAGATGGATTGAATATGGGGAGAAGAAATGAATGTTGAATCTCATGTAGCTGAAATCCCAACAGTTTGGTGTGGGCAATGGCGCGCGTCTCGGACGTGTCGCAGTGCCACTTGACCACGTGACCGAGTCCCCGGCAGTGGCCACGCCATTGAAACTCCGGTCGGACGAGCTCACGGTGCAGTGACCCACTGACGACGTTGACGACATCCCCACCACCGGCTCGACCAAGGTGAGGGCATTTTCGAGACACAGAAGGTTTTGAAAGTGGAGATCTGGCTCGAAAGAGCACCATGACGCGACGGAGACCGACCTTTCTGCTGGATGTATCATGCTAGGCTTGGGTGTGGAACTGATTACCTCTTGCCTAGGCACCTCCATCATGTCTCTCGTTGTCCCCGAACCCCACCAACAATTTCAGGTGCAAACCCTTTCCCTGGTCCTTGGTACTATACTCATGTCCCCCGTTAAGCACATTCTGCGTCTGTTGAACACCAACGTTGATGGCAAGCGTAAGATTATGTACGCCCTGACAGAGATCAAGGGTGTTGGCCGTCGCTATGCAAACCTTGTGTGCAAGAAGGCCGATGTGGATCTCAACAAGCGGTAAGTTCCCTGGAGAACCTTGGCTCGGGTTACTCAGCATGGTGCAGTGCTGGAGAGCTCAACTCGGATGAACTTGAGCGTCTCGTGACTATTATCCAAAACCCCACTCAGTTCAAGATTCCCTCCTGGTTCTTGAACAGACAGAAAGACATTGTCGATGGCAAAGATTACCAGATTTTGTCAAACGCGGTCGACTCGAAGCTGCGGGATGATCTAGAGCGATTGAAAAAGATTCGGGCACATCGTGGTCTGAGACATTTCTGGGGATTGAGAGTACGTGGACAGCACACAAAAACTACCGGTGAGTAGACGGTCACATCATGAGAGGATGTAGCTCATATGATACAAGGTCGTCGCGGGAAGACTGTCGGTGTGTCGAAGAAGCGTGGCTAGTTAGCTGTCTCTTGTCTTTTTTTTTTTTTTCTGTTGCTGTAATGCATGCCTATTTGCCTCGTCACGTGACGAGCATGGTATGGACTCGCCATCGATCATAAGTTTGTCTGTCACGATAATATTGCCATGTCCGCAACTCCTGGGAGACTGAGAATGTCGGGCATTCCGACGCCTGGGAAGACGGCGAGTGCTATACCCACCCCAGGCAGATTTCGTTCCGCGTCAAATGCCAACATCCACCCCCACCACGACCCCAACACCGACGACTACGCTTCCCGTGCATTCGCAGAAGCTATCAAGGCTAATGATCCTGCACAACATCGCGCCAGCCTCACCAACAATCCCTCCTCGTCTTCTTCGTCTCCCAAGTCTACTTTCTCTGCTCTACAATCCGGCAGGCGATCTGTCACCGGTCGCCCCTCCTCTGTCACGTCTGCCCCCCCGGCACGCGCCAAAACCCCAACCGCGCGTCCTCACAGCCGCCAATCTGATGTTCTTCCCCGGAGCGTCAGTCGTGCCGGTCGAACCTTTGAGGTCGGCGACAACGTTAGGATCGAGTCCCTTGGTTATGAAGGTATTCTGAGGTATGTTGGAGAGATAGACGGGAAGCCTGGCCTCTGGGCTGGTGTGGAGCTCAGTGGGGGATTTGCCGGCAAGGGCAAAAACGACGGGTCTGTTAACGGGTAAGTCTTACGCATCTCAGACACACAGTTAAACTGCTGCCTTCGACCCGTATTGCATCTCCCTTCGCCTGCCGGTCTCCTTCGGTTCTGCGTCCCTCTATCTGCTAACGCTGCCATACAGAAAACGATATTTCGCGTGTCCTCCACATTGCGGCGTGTTTGTCGCCGCCACGAAACTCTCTCTCCCTACCGTAGGTCCAAATTGGCGACCACCATCCGTCATATCCTCTCGCAGTGAACGTGTAACTCCCTCGCTCTCCGGCCGAGTGACTCCTTCGGCCCCCTTCTCCATCAGCGCCGGACGCGTTACTCCTTCTACTCCATATGGAAGAGTCACACCGTATGATAGTAGGACGAATCCACTTGGAATGTCTGGTCGCATCACACCAGGTACCACACCAGCTGCGCGGAAGTCCAAGCCTGTCGCCGGTCTCGGAAAGTCTCAGCCCCAAGTCCCCCCTGCCTTCGAGACTCAGATCACTTCAGGCTCCCGAGCTTCCAAATACATCGGTTTGACAGCCAAGCAATTGAATTCGCGCTCAGGTCCCACTCAAACCGAGTATTTCCTCAAAGCACCGTCTTCTCCGTCTCGAACTTCTTTGAATGCAGACGGCGGCGCACGACCATCCGATTCCCCCTTTACTACTCCAAAAGCAGGTGCAACGAAAGCTCCCAATTCCCTGAATGGTTCACTTATGCCTGGGCCCAAGTCTAGAACCTCTCTCAACACGACTAGACCCAGGGTACCTAGTGCCGTCGCCATGCCGCCCCCTGCATCTCCGGCACGATCAACATCCTTTGGCTCTACCTACTCCCTCGATGATGATCGCACGCGGGATGGCCACGTCGAAGGGGATCGTCCTCCCTCCTCTTTGGATCTTACCGCATCTAGTCTGGCCCTGCAGGATAAAATAAACCGACTAATAGGCAACTCAACTGTTTCTGACCCCAGTGATGTTCGCCCTGCCTCATCTCCCTCTCAGATCCAGTCTGCCGCCGATACCAACGCGATCGAGGCTTATGAATCTACGATATCTGCTCTCAATACCCGGATAGAAACGCTTCAACAGGAAAGAATATCTTTACAAGAAACGGTCTCGTCTCTTGGTTCAGATCTTGAACGACGCCAAGCCTTGGAGAAGGATCGTGACTCTGATCTCACCACTCTAGCAGAAACCGAGAAAGAGTTGCGCGTCCTGGAGCGGAAGTTGTATGAAAAGGACTCTAAGGTGGAGTTTCTCGAGCGCTCGAATGCGCAGACCGTAGCAGAACTAGAACGTTCCAAAGCGGAAAACGAAGCACGCCTGAATGACGTGCAAGCCAAACTCGACAGTAGCGAAGCATTGGTCAGAAGTCTCAAAGAGGCTATCGAAGCCAAAGAGGGCGCAGAGCACGAAAGCGACACTCTTTTGAAGGCCAAGAACGCAGAAATCAGCCTTTTGGAGTCGCGGCTTGAGAAGGTCTCAACCGAACTCGATGTAGAGCGAAAAGAGCTGGGGTCACAAATTGATGAACTTCGTCAAGCGGGACAGGTAAGGGACTTTGGGTTCCTGTTATCCGCCTCCGACACTTCAGCTTGTTAGGAAACGATTGCGCTTTACGAAGAACGGCTCAGCACAGCGGACTCGAAACGGTATGAAATGGAGGACAAAATCATTGCACTCGAAGATCAGGTGAGAAAAGCAGCAACTCCACCTTCACCTGGCCTTGCGGCACAGCGCGCTGTCTCGGCTATTGAGATCGACAACGAAACACTTCGAGAGCAAGTTCAACACCTTCAGAGGAAGCTTTCCATGATGGAAGATACTCTCGAGGATGCCCGAGCAGCGGCAGAAAGGGAAGAGGCTGCCGTGAGGGAAAGAATAAAGCGCTTTAAGGAGAAGGAGGAATCCATGCGAAATGAGTTGACTGACGGTCGCAAAGCTGTAGAACAAGTTGCAAAGGCCGAAGCATTAGCTAAGAGTCGCATCGAGGAAGTTGAAGAAGCACTGAGAGAGAGCACTCTTGCGCTAGAGAATGCAAGAGCTGAAATCGAGGTCCTGCGCACGGATGCCGCAGTATGTCGGTGCCCTTGTCCTCGTTTTTCCATTGATCTCTCCCAAAGACAGCTGATATGGGCGCCGACGACGTGTCCTTGAAAATTGCTGGGATGTCCCGCCAAGCCCCCTTAGAGCGCGCTCGGTTAATGGATGAGATTCGAGACCTGAAGGACGAACTTGAGCTCTTGCGGTCAGCCTCACGACCCGACCCGAAGACGAGTGATACGGAGGTCGGTGGTGCTATTTCGGTATGATTTTGACTTATTCCTCCTTGCAGGATACAAGGTGGCGCTCGATGTTCGAGCATGAACAAGCCGAGGTTCAATCGTTGCGCACGGCTTTGGACGAACAATCGGCAGAACTGGACAGCCTCCGTAAGAAGCTAAACCGCGAGATGCCAATAAACGGTCTACCTGAACACTCTAAGTCACTGTCTAAGCATGAATCAGAAGAGATCAAGGGCCTTAAGTAAGATATTTGAAGACAGGCTGTCGCGTATACTGAAAAAGTTTCACAGGCACATTGTTCAGGAGCTGCAGAAGGAGACACTAGCTGTCACTCAGGGAAACAAGTTGTTAGAGGCTGAAAACGAGCTCCTGCGACAGGCATGTTCCTATTCGTTACTAGCTTTTCCATTTTAACGCTTTTCTCAGGAGCTCAAGATCCTCGAAGATAACGTTGAACAGGGCCTCTTCAAACAAGAAGCTGCCCTTGATGCTGACGATCGTTCTTCAGTTCTTTCCTCTGATCTTCAGACGAAGCATGAGGTAAGTTGTGACCTCCGTCGTGATTATTCGTGATCTCATGTACCGTAGGGTGAGCTTGAGCAACTCAGGAAACGACTTGCCGAGGCAGAGATGAAGACGGCTCGAGTAACGCATGATGTGAGTACGGTGTTGCCATCAAGTCGAGCAGACCTAAGAAAAGTCTAGCTCAACAAGGAAATCAGTGAGCTTGAGACGCTCATCGAGTCAAAGGTGATTCGAGAATCAGCCTTGTGGTTGAATTGTGGCTGACCTATGTACTACAGATCTACCGCGAAGTGCGTCGACGCATCAGAAACATTGGACGATACTCACTCTAGTCATAGGATGAACTGGAGCAGGAAGTTGAACGGTTGCAAGAGAAGCTTTCCCGGCCCAAGAAATCGTTGAAGAATAGCACAGAACCAGCCGACCTGGGACAACGTCGAGCATCCAGTGCATCGACTGTGATGGGCAGTGACGATGACTTGCGCTCCGCCTCGCGTGACGACGTGTGTGAGATTTGCGAGCGGCCTGGCCATGATATCTTCACATGCGATCTCCTGAAGGAAGACGCACCCGCACCACTCGCACGAGCTAAACCCAGCTCGAGTTCAGAACTGTATTGTGTAGATTGTGAAGGCTATGGTCACATTGCCTCTGACTGTCCTCATTCGCTGGACGTCTTTTAGTCCCCAGTCACTGGCACTGTTTCCTGTTCATGTTTAGTGCAAGTAGGTAGTGTATACTTTGCCACTTTAATTTCGGAAGGGGGAGAGTTTACGTAACACCCTCCAGTTGAGGATTCTCACGCATTGCAGACTGCAAAATTTCGAGCCGAGGGTGATAACGATCACACAACTGCAATCATGTCCCGTTTCTTCAGAAAAGCTGGCGACTCTGATTCCGATACAGAGGAGTCCGATGAGGAACTTCTTACCAGCGGCGATGAAGAGGCTCCCCAAAAGCCAGCAGCGAAGCCAACCGGCATGTCTCGATTTCTTCGCACAGCCGGTAGCGACTCCAGTAGTTCCGAGTCGGAGTCAGAGTCTGAAGAAGAGATCGAACCTGATACGCAGAAGAAAAAGGGGAGGTTTCTACGGAGCGATTCTGAGGAAGACGATGAAGACGATGAAGACGTGAAGCGTGTCGTCAAAAGTTCCAAAGACAAACGTCTCGAAGAGATCGAGGCAACCGGTAGAGTGATGGACAATGCTCTCAAAATCAACGACTGGGTGGCCATATCTGCAGGTTCGCTCCATCACCTGGTCTGTTACCCCTCGCACTGATTTGAGCACCAAGAATTCGACAAACTATTGCGTCTCATGCAACGCCAAAGCAATGCTGCAGAACCCATTCCCCCATTTTTCCTCAAAACGCTCACGAGCCTTGAAGATTCTTTGAACGCAGCGTTGGCTAAGGAAAAGGAGGCAAAGAAAAAAATGAATGCCGTAAACGCGCGTGCGTTGAACTCCATGAAACAAAAGGTCAGGAAGTCGACGAAGGAGCACGAAAAGGAAATATCTCAATATCAAGCTGTAAGAAGTACGTTCATGTTCGTTGTTCTTCCTTAGACGTCTTGCAGGACCCGGAGGCCTTTGAACGCGACTATGCTCTGCATAGTCAGCCAGTCGAAGCTGCATCTCTAAAGGCGGCAAAGAAGCCAAAGAAAATTGCTGATGGTGGTAGCGAAGAGGAAAACCCTTCAGGGGACGACCAATTTACAACAGTCGGAAAAGGTGGTAAAGCCATGCAGTTTACCGCGGATGCCATCTTCAAGACCCTCAAGATTGTGCATGACGCCAGGGGCAAGAAGGTTCGCGGAGTCTGGTTATTGTTTACCTTGTTGCTGATGCGTCGCTTTAGAACACGGATAGAGGAGAACAGATGCGCATTCTAGAGAAACTGCTCGAGGTCGCTGTTACACCATATCAACGCATCCGTGTCCTTTTGGCCCTGGTTTCTTCGCGGTTTGATTACAACTCGTCGATGACATCTTACATGCCAATAGATCTATGGCTGTCGGCTGAGCGCGAAGTTGATAAGCTCATTTCCATTGTCGCCCAAGATTCGTCATATTCAGTACAGGAGAACACAGAAGATTATGACGAACTCCTTGAACGCTCCCCTGATACTGAGCCGGATGGCGTCGTCCGTATCAGAGGTAGCATCATTAGCTTTGTAGATCGTCTCGATGACGAGTTTACCAAGAGTCTGCAAAATATCGATCCTCACGGTACGGAGTACGTGGATCGCCTCAAGGATGAGAAAGTGCTTTACCGGACGATATGTCGTGCACAAGCATTCTACGAGAGTTCTCTGCAACCAGAGCCACTCGCACGAGTGATTATGCGACGTCTTGAGCACATCTACTCAAAGGTACGATGCAAGAAAGTGCACAATGACTCATTTTGCTCACTCCTCCTCAAGCCGGATGCGGTCGTCAGTGCCCTTGAGTCCTCTCTTGTTACTTCGGAGGTCTCTCCAAGCGTCACATTAGCCTCTTCGTCCACTACATCGACCCTAATCCACGCTCTATGTGTCCACCTTTACAAAGCCGACAATTCGTTGCTGCGTACCAGGGCTATACTAAGCCATATCTATCACCACGCTCTTCATAATGATTTCTACACCGCTCGTGACATGCTACTGATGTCACACCTTCAAGAGTCCATTCACTCTGCTGATGTGGCCACACAAATTCTCTACAACCGTACTGTCGTCCAGCTCGGCCTGTGCGCCTTCCGCTGTAGTTTGATCAAGGAATCGCAGGCGATGCTTCAGGATATCTTCGCAACCCAGCGCGTCAAGGAGCTTCTGGCCCAGGGTGTCCACCAACAGCGGTACCAAGCACAGCTCACTCCCGAACAAGAACGAGCTGAGCGAGCGAGGCAGCTTCCCTTCCACATGCACATCAACACAGAGCTCTTGGAGGCTGCATTCCTTGTGTCGAGCATGCTGGTGGAGATCCCTTTGCTCGCCTCTATTGACTCGGAGGAACAAAAAAGGAAGGTAATTTCGAAGCCTTTCCGCCGTCTATTGGATTTCGCGGACCGCCAAGTTTTCACCGGTCCACCCGAGAGCACGCGCGACCATATAATGCAAGCCAGTAAGGCACTACAAGATGGCGAATGGGAGAAGTGCCGCGATCTCATTCAGAGCATCAAAATTTGGAACCTTATGCCGGAATCCACCTTGGTGAAAGAGATGCTCGCCAAGTACGTCTTTACCGTTTTATTTGGCAATGTGAATATTAAGCCAAACGTCAACAGACGCATTCAAGAACAAGGTCTTCGGACATATTTGTTCACATATGCTCCGTTATACTCCACCCTTTCTCTTTCTCTTCTCTCGCGAACCTTCTCATTGCCACTCAGGACAGTAACATCCATAATTTCAAAGATGATTTGGAACGAGGAACTGTCCGCATCCTTGGATCAATCCACTGGCGTCGTCGTGTTCCATCGTATTGAACTTTCACGCCCGCAACAACTTGCCCAGGTCATCGCTGAAAAAGTTAGCAATATGGTTGAACAGAATGAAAAAGCGTTGGACGTGAAACTTGGTAGCACCATTGGGTGGGGAGATCGGGGAGATACAAAAGGCGAAAAACGAGGTGAACAGACCCAAGAGCGTCGCGGTAGAGGGGATAGAACAAGAGGTGGCTTACGCGGTATGTCTTGATTCTGTGATTGGTGCTGACTGATTGAATGAAGTGCATTATAGGTGGTACCCGTGGTCGTGGTTCCCGGTTTGCCCAGGGTCTTGGAAACCAGATGGCACGAGCACGATAGCTTGATACTACTAGGACCTGGGTTACTTTATAATATCTTGTTCCTGTTACTAGGCGAATACTAGTGGCTCTACTGGGTTGCCTCCTCGTCACTCTCGTCCGAGTCTTCGCCTTCATCGTCCTCATTGAGATCCTCGTTCTCCGCTCCCCAATCAGAGATATCGAGTTTCTCGTTTCGATAGCTTTCTGGAGGGGCCCGTAGGTGAAAACAATAGATATGCAATTCAAGAGACCGCACCATTCTCCTTCACTTCATAACCGCCCTGCGTGACGCACCGCACTAATTCAGCCTTAGTCCCAACTCTTGTATTCCTGCCGAGAATAGAACCCTCGAGTTTTGCCCTGTATCAAACTCAGTGGGTGAAATGGAAGCATTGAGTCTCATACTCACCCGTCCGAGACCACGCAATGGTCAAGCAGCACGCAACCAACGATTTTCGCCATCTTCCCAATAATGCAATGCTTTCCTATGACAGATTTCTTGATGGTCGTCTTCTCGTCGACTTTGGTGAAATCGCCGATCGTCGAATCAGATGAGATGGATGCTTTTGCGTCGATGAGGGCGCGTTTTTGCGGGCTAACAGGCAAGGTATAAGATGTATCATTTATAAACTATATATGTGACGGTGAATCAGGATGAATGCGCATGCACGTAGAGAGAACTTACATGTCGGTTTGCTTCTAAATAGGCTGGTAAATTATTGGTTCGAACACAATAACCGTCTTCCTCTCTGTGGATAATGACAGTGACTCTAAGGCTGCTTGTCTCCATACATACGTTGTCAGAGCCTGTGGGACTAGGTGGCACAGAGTAGCCCAGCTCTCGACCCAGTTGAATTGGTGAGGATGCAGTCGGATGGTTGTATGCGGATACTTTGGTCTTTGTGGTGCTGGCTGTGTGGAGAGTGGAGTGTCTCATCGGTATGGTACGTGCCGCAAAGTTGGAAAGCGAGCCAAGCACTACGAGGGAATTATTAAGCGAACCCAACATCAACTGGTGAGATTGCCGTACCGCACCCATACTTTGAACGCTTTGTTGCTTGGTAGTGCACTTTACACAACCAGGGGAAAAAGTCCTCCCGCAGGGAATCCAATTCAGTCTTGCGTTGCAGAGCGTCGAGTATTTCACGTTTACAGATGTAAACGTGAGAGTCCTGAAGCCTGGATGAAAGCTTTGCCCGGGGGTATCGCGAGAACAAGCTCATCCTCAACTCGAGCTCCTCTGCATTCTTGTCCGTGTTGTCAAGGGTGTCGATATACAACAGCGTTCCAGTAGAGTCGTCCCAAACGATCGGATAAGATTGCGAATGAGAGCCCCACTCGTCAGGGGCTGCAGATTTTTCAGACTTGGGTGATTCGAACCAGCAACTGGTGGCGATCGCGCCATCCGAAGTAGCTTCAGAGCGGAATTTATTCAGAAGTTTTGAAAGAGGGAGCGTTGGGGGTGGAATAAAGTCGCAAGGAAGGAAAACGAAGTCTTCTTGAATGCGACTGGAGAAGTGCCTAAGGATGGAACACGTTCCAACACTTAGTTCCAGTGTCTCGTCGAATGACTGGATGTCAACGTGCAACGACGAAGAGGATATCGCAGATTCGGAATGGATATAATGCGATATAGAGGGGCGATGCGAGGAAGGACAAATAAGGAGGATGTCTGGTAGTCCCATCCGTGATATGCATTGATTGTATTAGAGCTGGTCGTACCTTTGATCCCAGAGTGTTCGATCCAGGAGAGGGCATAGTCGACCATGGGCCTATTGGAGATGGGGAGTAGTGCTTTAGGAAAAGGCTCGTCACCAACGTCACCCGTCAAGGGAAGGAGCCTGGGGGAAGTAAGTACTGAGGGGGACATGGTGATGGGCTGATAGGCTCACTCATCCCCAAAGCCAGCAAGGATTACTGCGAGAAATTCCCGGGGAACTGACTGGACTGGGTCCACAGCGAAGTCCATCCCTTTGATGGCCTGTTGATGCTACGATTCTTCGGGAGGTCGAAATGGAAGAGAGCAAAGAAAAGATAGGACCGTCAGTAGGACATCCGAGTCATCATTATGAGGGGAAGTAGTTGGCGAGGGGGGTCGATTGCCTTTTCCAGAATCCCACTCGTATGCAAATACTTTGGCGTTGGGCAAGTCACCACGTTACACGCACAAAAGTTTGACCACGCTGAGCCCATCTAATGATTGTGGAATTGACATTCTGTTCAAACAAGCTGATGTTCTGAAATTGGGATCCTCGTACACCCATCCATTGACTCCTTCACAATGACTATCCAAAGTTCAACTTGCACTGACCAAGCTGTGAGGACCCCCTCTTCACCAGCAAGGATGGTCGCTGCACCCATTAGATCTTGAGCACCTGCAGATTCTCTCGGCATAAGAACCCAATTATCCTTTGGAAACATACCGTAGACGGGTCAATGGCTAAGGAACATCCGACCCTTGGCACGACGGCGTTGGAGGACCTTACGCCCACCTGGAGTCTTTTTCCTAGCGAGAAACCCGTATTTCCTCTTCCTGACCCGTTGCGAAGGTTGGTACTCTGTGCCGCGCGAGGCAAAACGAACGCTGGTCATGTCGGTGAGGCGAAACGGTAGTGCCCATCTCAGAGAGCCCGTTATCCTTGCACTGGCAAATAAGGTGGGGTGGACCGTCCGAGTTGCTCTGACGAAGGAGGAAAACAAACTCATGGATAGCATCCCGAGCAGAGTAGTGCTGAATGTTAGATTCCCACGCTACACACCTCCGTTGCCGATATGGACGACCACGTAAATGAACGTGCTGATGACATCGCCTAATTAGCCCTCTTTCAACTACCACCACCAGCCTATCCCCTTCGACTGGCTGGTTCTCTGTGAGCATGGCACAACCCTCTGTGCACGATCTCTTCCGGCGTCTTGAAACCGTCGGCAAGGGTTCCTACGGCTCCGTCCACAAGGGTGTCCATCTACCTACAGGCAATATCGTGGCGCTCAAGATCATCAACCTCGATACAGCAGATGACGATGTCGAGGCAATCCAGCGCGAAGTAGCGCTCCTGACCCAACTTCGTGACGCCCCCAATGTCACCAAATACTATGGCTGCTTTTTAGATGGTCCACGTGTCTGGATCGCGATGGAATTTGCACAGGGAGGTAGCGTTCGTACCCTCATGCAAACTTCCAGGAGTGGGGTACTCGAAGAACGCTTCATCGTCGTTATCACTCGCGAAGTTCTCGCCGGACTTGCCTACCTTCATAGATCCGCAATCATCCATCGTGACATCAAGGCTGCTAACATTCTCATCACCGCAACTGGCAAAGTCATGATCTGCGATTTCGGCGTCTCCGCTTTATCTGCTACAACGACAAGCAAGCGAAATACACTCATGGGTACCCCCAATTGGATGGCACCGGAGGTGGCCCAGCCAACACCGGTGTATGACAGCAAGGCGGATATATGGAGCTTGGGTATCATGGTATATGAGATGGCCAAAGGTGCCCCTCCGCACTCAGACTTGAGAGATGCGATAAAAGTCATGCAACTCATTGCCAAAGTCAAACCTCCGAGATTGGGAGACGGAGACGGTACCAAGGACATGAGGGATTTCGTTTCTCATTGTCTCCGAGAGTCATCTATTGATGTATGTGCCTAGACATCGTGATACGATCGTCTTACTAATGTCCCTGAAAGCGCCTTTCTGCGGATGAGCTCGCGAAGACAAAGTGGATCAAGTCCGCTTCAAAAGTAAACACATCCGTGTTAAGAGAGCTAGTCCTCAGATATGATGCCTGGGTTCAAAGCGGGGGATCCAGAGCCAGTCTTGCAGAGCCCCTTGACTGGGAGGGTGAGGAGAAGAAAGAGTAAGATTTTTTCCCTGTATGGGGAGAATTTCACTCATACTTTTCAGCTTACAAAAATTCGCTGAAGAGGATGATGACATCTGGGAGTTTGATACCGTTAGGCATAATTCACTCATGATTGTTTCAGACGAGGACGACGATGTGGATCTCCCAAATTCCGCTGACATGTCTTCCCTAGCTCCCACAGTACGCCCTGCACCAACCCGCTTACCGACCTCTTTGCGGGGTCTTTTTGATGACAATACTGCGCCAAACGACACTTTCAAACCATTGCTTCCACTACCGCCAACGTCAGCTACACCAACGGTCACGCCTCCAGCTGTGCCACTTTCTTTGTCACCCGCACGGGAGCTGGCTGGTACGAAGAAGGTTGGGCTCCCTGAAGGAGTAGACGATGTCCAGTTGGCCAAATACAATGAATTTTCCTTCCCAAGCCGTCAGCCTCGTTACTCACAGGATACTGGTCCTTCATCACCTGCTCCTCGCATCCCTCCAACAAGTCCCTTACCGGTCACTAAAGCACGATCTACTAATACGGCCGATGCAGACTCTTCTCCGGTCGAGAGCTCTCCCTCTGGAGTTCCCCTTGGAAGGAAACCCAGCCTTATCCGCCAAGCTTCAGTTGCCGTTATGGAAAGTACGCCAACATCACCCCTTATGCCTCCTGTGAGGCCGTTCGTTGCACGAGATAGGAGTGGGAGTTCTTCTAGTAAAGGAAGCGACGGCACTAATTCCACGAAAAGCTCGGTCCTGCCAGCGCAGAAAGACTCGGTAAAGGTGAAGCTTATCACGTTTTCTCTCTGCCCGACCTTTCGTTGATTCTGCCAGGTTCCTTTTCTCACATCGGAGCATCAAGTGGGAATGACTGACCCATTCCTCCCATCTCCATCGACCATCGTTCCAAGCTCTCAATCCAGCATCCTTCCACCTACACCACTCGGTTCGCATAACCTGGGTATCCGCGCAGACGCGAATGCATCAACAATATCACTCCCCAACACAAGAAGCAGTTCGCCACCACGCACTGACAGGCGAGGTAGATCTGGTTTCACAAAATTCTCTCACGCTACGTCGCTTTCGTTGACATCGGTGCCTGTGGAGTCCACTCTTGGCCCACCTATCCAGCCGCTCGACTTTGTATCTCTCACGGAGTCACAAGAGGCCACAAATTCTTACCTCGCTCAGACGGTAGATGATCTCACAAGATGGTTCTCTGTCATTGAGGTCGGTTTTGCGAACATGCTGGAGCAATCCAGTGGCGACGTAATAGCGGAGGAGCAGGAGGATACGCCAACAGAGCAAGCCCCCTTCAACGCTATTAGTAGCGCGGAAAACAACAATACTCACGCGCAGCCAAGGCGTGCCCCAGCGATGGAACTTCCTTGAAATTTACCGGTCTCAGAATCCCCGTACTTCACGCATCCATCGCCTTGCTAGTCATCTACTGGTACCCACGGACCTTATTCCCACACCCTGCAATTTTCTAGTGAACTGCACCCTGACATCTATCTGGATTATCTATGGCGACCTCAGATATAGTTGTGCGTGCTCAGGTATCTCGCAATAACCTCTACTGCTTGTTTCACGTCACATTGATCGGTTCTGATATGGATTTCAGGTTGCGCTGGCGCCTCGTATGGTGCAGATATTCCAGTGAAATCTGATGTCCAGATGACACTCGTGCTGCAGCAACGGTAAATTGGCTCACCTTTAATCTCTCCAGCACGGGCTTTTTTGTACAACCCTTTGGGGTCACGCTGCTCTAGAACAGTGAGAGGAGCATCGACGAAGACCTCGACAAAGGACAGATTAGCCTTCTGATGGAGTTCGCGAGCTATTTCCCGGTCCGCGCGGTAAGGGGATATGAAAGCAGTGATGGTAATACAGCCCGAGTCTGCGAATAGCTTTGAGACCTTGTCAAATACTTCATCTGTCAGATTAGATAAGTCGGCGTTTGCTGTGTCCCCGTACCTCTCCGATTCGTCTGATATTTTCGACTCGGGATTTCTCGTCGAAGCCGAGATCCTTGTTCAACCCGAAGCGAATGTTGTCCCCGTCGAGACGGTAGGCAAAATTATGTTCGTGCAAAAGATGCTGCTCGAGAGCACAAGCGATGGTAGACTGGATTTCAGAGAACCACGGACCTGGAATGAGCGAAAGGTTCGAGAAGGCCCAACGAAGCAGCTGCACGAACCTTTCCGCTCGCACTCAGGCCAGTTAGCCAAATCGTGACTCCTCTCTGTTTGAGCAACTCGAATCGCTCGGCGGCGCTGACAGAGCCTAAACGAACGTCAGTCTTTCTGAGGTGTCAAAGCTCGGGTCCAAGACGTGTGTGCATACCCTCGTGAAAAGTGATGTTAGTAGCCATGGTCTAGAGACGATATCCTGAGAGGAATTGATTGATCATTCGGCGGTGCCCTTTTATCTTGATTCCCTCTCGGCTGAGCGTGGTCTCTCAGGCTGAGCGGGTTCCAAAAGCAGATCTTGAGAAAGATTCTAAGACTGACCGGTTGCATCCGACATGATATGTTGTCTACGAGCGAACTTCATACTGACAGCAGTTGCCAATACCTTGCCACTCACGTAACGTCGGACAGGAAATAGCACACAATTCCATCGTATCTAAACAAAGAGGCCGAAGAGAACCCACTGCAAAGTCCCTAGGAGACAGAACCCGGTATCGTAACAATCAATGGTAAACCAGTCAACTCCAAGCATCACGAAGTAGGAGACGTGCACAACCAAATAATGGACTTCTGAATGGCTTCAGTAACTTGCTCTGTGCTCAAAGGTTGATCTACCGGAGGACAGTGTATGAAAAGCACTTTAGTCGTAGGTTTATCAGTCTTGGGGACAGAACGTCTGCACTCCGCCAAGGAGCAATAGTAGACGAAGTCGCATAAATAATGTCCAGCATCTAGAGAAGAATACACTTGCTGCAAAAAGAAGAGACAAAGAAAAGAAAAAGGCAGAACGGATCAGGTATTCACAAGGTAACGTCACAGATGATGAAGAAAACGCTCACCTCGACGCCAGAAGTTTTTAGATGATGTACAAGTTTTTCGACGTCGACATCGGTATGGATCTCGTCCGGAAATGATTCATATGCCTTTCCGAATCCACGTTTCGGGGGTTCGCCGCCATCAATGGGGCCTTCAATCTCATACCCCAATCGTGCCCTTTCCATCCGCTCCGCCGCTGAAGGTTGAGAAGGACGCCGACTCGCCTCGTCATGCGCAACACGAACGATGGGCGCATGACACCCTTTCGCGTCCTTCATGTTATAACCGAACTTGTGACCAATTCTTTCGATCCGCAGTGGTCCCCGACCAGTGACTCCTACATGGATAACAAGGTCATACCCAGTTGGGGGAGGGGGGAAGACATCCTCTACAGGGGGGAGAGTAGGGGGACGAGCGTAGAGACCAGGGACGATGGATAACACATCCTCATATGTGACGGGTACACTGAATGCTGTTATGCGAATCTCACGGAGGATTGTCCTCGGATTGGAGATTGGGATGGATGAAGGGGGATTTCGAGGATCATCGTTGGTCACTGGTTCCGGTGGGACCTCGACGTGTATGACTGTGTTATGGAGGGGCTGGACGGCCAGCCAGGAGGGATTGACGGCAAAGCGCGAGAATGGCTGGCCCAGGGAGGTCAGGCTCAGGCAAGATGGATGAAATGAATCAAACTACTGGGTAAGGGGGACTCACACCAAAGCCAGTAACGAGGACAAAGTAAGGACGAGGCTCTGAAACGGAGGATGACTCTGCGTCAATGTGCACTCCGTTGACACTGGCTGGCATGGTGACCTGGGACGAAACCGCACAAAAAAGGTCCCGCTCGTCCCTACATATGAGTGCCACTTCCGTGGGAAGTATATTCTATTCTGGTATCACACTCCCCGGGCGTGGCCGGCCTGGATGACTTGGCTTTCAAACACCGCCATAGTCCCATCCCTCCTCTCGTCTCTGTCCCATATGTTGTCCTCAGCCTTCCGCACTTCCATCGTCGCGTCCACCCATGGACGGCGGGCTGCCTCGTCTATCGCACTCAAGTATTCCAACGCTCTCTACTCGGCAGCTCTCGCCAAGTCGCCCCAGGTACTCTCCAAAGTACAGACCGAGCTCAATACCATTTCGAAATCCATTGCCGAAACCCCCGAGCTGAACGCCTTCATCTCAAATCCGACGCTCTCAGCAAAGGAACGCGTCACTGGTCTGGCTGCACTGTATGCAAAGGCCGAGGGCCCAAAGAAGGAGCCAGTCTCCGACGTCACTAAAAACCTCTTTGCTGTCCTTTCAGAAAACGGCAGACTTGGCGTGACACAAGGCGTGATTGAAGGCTTCAATGAGCTTGTTGCCAGTTACAAGGGGGAGTTGGAGGTCATCGTCACCTCGGCTGCACCACTTCCAAGAGATGCCGCTGTCAAGCTCGAGTCCATTCTCAAGCAGTCGCAAGCCGCACAGCACGCCAAGTCCCTGAAAGTGGTCAACAAGGTTTGCGCTTTAGCATTGCTCAGCTCGGCCTGCCTTCATCGTTATCCAGGTTAATCCTTCTCTCATGGGTGGAGTCGTGGTAGACTTTGGCGACAAAAGCATTGATCTCAGCGTGTCATCCCGCGTCAACAAATTGAACAACATCCTCCAAGGCAAGTCTTATCGTGCAGCAGGCCTCCCATGCTCATACCCGCCGTAGAATCAATATAACGCCAAGGATGGTTGGGACACTCGATCGCAAGGGGTCGTCGGCTGTCGCGTTAGTGTGATACCAGGTTTAAAAGTTGGATGTCTGCTTGCTATGTGTCGCCTTGCGCGCAGCCCTATTTGACTTTGAGACACTGTCAAACGCAAAAGCTAATAGATCTGCTACTTCATTTTATGAACTTGAGAGTCGCTGTTAAACCTGGAGGAGTGTCGAATACCGTTCTGTTTCTGTTTCTGGTTACTGTAAATGTCTGAGTGAATGGTATCTATCGGGCCGAAATTCCGCGACCCCAAGCCACATCTAAAAGCGACTCGA
Organism: Caloboletus inedulis; assembly: GCA_038092355.1. Classification (NCBI taxonomy): domain Eukaryota; kingdom Fungi; phylum Basidiomycota; class Agaricomycetes; order Boletales; family Boletaceae; genus Caloboletus; species Caloboletus inedulis. The sequence goes on from JBBPQD010000003.1 coordinate 46,602, forward strand.
GTCGGAGCCAGTCTGGGGTCTTCTCTTTTGCTCGCTTTCAGTATCGCGTGTAATAAACTGTCATATGACTTCTGGTATGTTATTGGATTATACCAGGCGTCGGTCTTGTCTACTGACTACGTCCTGACGCTCGAAGCCTCCGTAACTTGGTTGGTCGAGGCATTTCTCATCCCGGTTTTTGCAGAGATTTAGTGTTGACCCACAGCCCCGCATGTTCGTACTCTGTTCTCGAGCGGGACATTAACAACCACCTGGATAGTGGATGTTCAGAGCATAAATTGAGTACCAGTGGCCAGTTACAGGCCAAAGAGGAATCAAAATCCAAATTAGCCCCGATATTCTCTCAGGGCCAAGGAAGCAACTTGAAACCACCTCGCACATCGACAACATCCCCCGAGATGATCTCTGAAGGACCGTCCAAGAAGAAACGAAAAGTCGACGTCTCGTCGTTGGCCGTGACGCAGCCCGTGTCCGGTAGCGAAAAGCACACCGGCAAGCGAGCATCTGATGTGACCGCGAAAATTGGCACACCCCTGGCAGAAAGGCTTCGTCCACAGCGTCTTGATGAGTTCGTCGGACATAAGCATTTGACTGGTCCCCATTCATTGCTGAGGAACTTGCTCGGGTCTGGAAACTTGGGTAGCATCATATTCTGGGGTCCACCTGGGTGAGTGAACATCGCTCACCTGACGAGGTATGTACTCATGTCAAAATAACACAGTTGTGGAAAGACAACTCTTGCGAGACTCCTGGCTAGAGAAGCAAATTGCATTTTCAAAGAGATGAGCGCCACCTCGTCAGGAATCAATGACGTTCGCAATATCTTTGAAGAAGCAAAGGGGTCTCTGGCGTTGACGGGGAGGTATTCGGGTGACTTATATTATGATGTTTCATTGACTACATCTAGAGCAGGAAGACCATTCTGTTTTTGGATGAGATTCATCGTTTTAATAAATCTCAGCAAGTATGCACCACGTCCTTCCTAGATGCGCTGGTCTCAACTGATCCCAGGATATATTTTTACCATACATTGAGAAAGGCCAGATCCAGGTAATTTACCAGTTTCTGCACCACCACGTTGCGTGATAGTTACCGTACACATTTAGATGATGGGCGCAACGACGGAGAACCCATCCTTCAAGTTGACCGGAGCTCTCATGAGTCGTTGTCGGTCCGTGAGATCGAATGTCTATTCGTAACGTCTGACGGCTATCTAGTGTGTTCACGCTGGAACGCCTCACGGACGAGGACATGCGAAGAATTATATCTCGTGCAGTGGAGCGTCTTTCCTGCACGAATGAGACACATGTGTTGTCAGTTTTGCAACAGCCAACTAGCTCCCAAGGTTCCAACCAGCCCTCCGCGAGTCAGGGGTCGGCAGAATCAAGCAACGCTGAAAGTTCATATCCGTCCTCTCCCCGGCTGACGCCTCGCATCGCTGCATCACTTGTATCGCTATCTGCGGGGGATGCGCGAACAGCTCTCTCTCTATTGGAACTCGTCTTCGCATCGAAAAACAACATCCAAGAAGAGGAGCTTCTTGCTTCGTTGCGACAATCGGTGTCTTGCTCGTATGACCGGACTGGTGAAAGCCATTATGACATGATCTCTGCTCTTCACAAATCTGTGCGTGGTAGTCAGGGAAATGCGGCAATGTATTGGCTGGCACGTATGCTGAGTGCTGGCGAGGATCCCTTATACATTGCTCGAAGGATGGTTGTTTGTGCGAGCGAGGACATCGGGCTCGCGGATAATCATGCGTTACCACTGGTGAGTCGATTTTACCGAAATTATTGTATAATGGCTCATGACAGAATCACAACTGTAGGCAATTGCGACTTTGCATGCTTGTCAACAAGTTGGAATGCCGGAATGTCGCATTAACTTGGCTCATCTCGTTGGCTACCTCTCTGAAGCCCCAAAGAGTACACGTGCATATGAGGCCTATAATTCAGCCGAGGTAGCAGCGAAAAAGGATGTTACCGCACCGGTCCCAATGGCGATACGAAATGCACCTACAGCCTTCATGAAAGAGCTCGGTTATTCTGAAGGATACAAATATAATCCTCATTATGTGTGAGTTCTCCCAATCGAAACTCGAATTGAATGTTCCTGACGGTCTTTCAAGACACCCTGTGCATAATGACTATCTACCCCCCACCGTTCGAGGGGAGATGTTCCTGAGGGAACCTGACGACATGTCGAATAAGGTATGGGACGAGGATGCCCTCGTGAAATGGGAGACAGAATGCAATGGAGGACGCCCTTGGTCCGGCCGCCCTGCTGTTTCACCACTTCGGCGGAGGTCTCAATCCATTCCTTGATTGCAGTCTCTGGCTGGGGTATCGATAAACGCGGTGTATCACCATACCTGCTCTAATTTAGCTGCGCTTAACGACTGTCAGCACCGGTCATATTTTTGTATGCCATACGGGAAGGTGACAATATCTAAGGTTGCGATGTGAGAATGTTCGATTCGGTTCGACTAGATGTAATGAGTCCGGAAAGACTTTGGTAACCCGCCCCGGACTCCCACTCCATGTGGGGTTAGTGGTGCAGCTGCAGGACGGCCGCAACCTAGAGATAGCTCAAGGTACATACTCGCAATCGCGTGTTTTTGAAATCAGTCCTGTCTATTAACACCACCCATCTAGGTACGGAGATAGTTTTCCTATGAGGCCATGAATAGCTTCCAGAATCTGAACTATGTAACCACATGCGTTTTGACTCATCTGCCGAACATGGGTGAGATAACGACATTAATGCGACCCTTATCCTCACTGGCTTTTCCCTGGATGAAGTAATGATTTATCACACATGCAGTAGTTGCCCCATCCCCACCCTCTACTATGCCTCACCCGGGAGATATTATTGATAAGTTTTTGAACCAGATCCATCCTCTTATCGTGGTGACGAAACTCTGAGCGTTAGCGACAAGTCCCATCACAAGAAGCATGACGTCGAGGGCGCGACTCGGACCACCGAAGCTGGGAGCACCGCAGCTGTCCTACACGACCGAATGTGACATCGTGACTCATGCCATCTCTGTTTCGGATGACCCGAGTCTAAACCCTTGGACTTTCCGTGCCTTCTTCTCGGCACCGGGCTTTCTACCTTCGGAGGGGTTCTTGGTGGAATGATGCGCTGTATGTACTCATCCAGACACTTGACCCGGATGTTTGAACTTATAGTACCCAGGCGTCATTCCGCTGTACTCATCCAAGATGTTGTGTCCTACAGCGCTTCCACTTATCTCGATTTACGAGGCCCCTTAAGAGGGCGGACAGGCAGCAAGAGAAACCTCAGGATTTTCTATTACGTGTTTTGCGCGTAAGTTGTTCAATGAAAAGTTTGAGAGTGTATTTCTGAAATTTCCGACTTTTTTATCTGGGAACTTTTCTCCAAGTGAATCTTCCCAACGGTTGCTCACTGGGCTCTCTATTTACTATTTAGCAAACTCGAGTAGCCCCGCGTTTTCCCGTGTTTTCGGTGGCACCGACGGTAATGAAGGTCTTGGATTACTGTCTTTCTGCTTCGACTGGCAGGTAACTGCAACCTTCTGTCTGTCTTGTAACTGACTGTCCTCTACAGTATAACTCAGGCGGTGTCAATCCAATGACCATTCCTCTCAAAGCGCAAGTAAGTCTGTGTTCACCGAACGATTTCAACTTTCATGCAGCTATTCACCTTCATTGACTACGTTCTCTGCATGTAAGTTGATTTCCCGAGATCTGCATAATATGATGACATTACTCGGGTAGTCTTTGTTTCAGTATATCATAACTATGTTTGGCAGGCGCATAATTACCCATTCGTAGATCTGATCCAATGAATCATTTGGCACGCGTTCATCGCTCTTTCTCCGCTAGCTTTCTCGACTGCTTTGCTATCAGAATATCGGACGTTGATACTCAATCCAAACGACGAGGTGGACCAACTTTGCTTGCGGAGCAAGGACTTCCTTTGGCATTCCCCCACGTGGGTGATCTACCTGCTACCACAAATCGGGACTCGCTGCAACGTTTACGCCCCTCTGCCTCTTGACCTTTGTTCCTCATGGAGCGGGGCGACCCCGCGGGCCCTCATGGAAGGCGTTCGATTGAAAGTTGTGGAAGAATGATGGTATGAGGAGTGTAGATGAACCAGGAGCTTGGTCCTCATTATCTAGAGATGCTCAAATTAAGCCACTTACAGCCTGTTCTGGAAGCAACTCTGACAAAAGAAATGTACGTGGATCACCAAATAGCTGGTATTTCTGCTATCCGTCATCGTTTCTTCGTAGTTATTTACAAGACAGCCTGGTGAGTTGTATTAGGAGTCGTATTACTTGATCGCTGAACCCTTATCTATAAGTGGGGCTTTGTGATTACAACATTTGCTGGCTATGTTGTCCGGCAAATGTTGTGTGTTCTTTTCTTTGGGGCACTTCTGCTATCACTGGTCATGGCTGTATTATACAATCCTAGGTAACATCTCCATTCATAATACGACCATGACACTGACCGGGGGATACCAACAAGCTTGCAACCCAATGGTGAACATGTACTTCGTGTTATACAGCTATAGTAAGACTACATGACTTCGCCAAACATCACATAAGATAAAGCCATCCTGGCAGATACCGTGACACAGGCGTCATTGCTACTCCGGGATTCCAGAATGTTCACTGCAGATTCATGTTCTACTATCTTCTCGAATGGTTTTATCTCACCTTTGGCAGACTCGAAGCTTCCGCCCGTGCTGCACTTACGACCCAGACTATTGGCACCTCCTTGGCGCCGTACTGAACTATGGCGAGGGGATCAAGTAGATTTCTGAACCTAACCGTTACTCACGTTCACGCAGCATTGATGAACTCGATTGTTGATAATCAGCGAGAGAATCTCTTTCAATCCAAGGAACGAATATTCGGTCCGGGCAGGAACCGCATCAATGTCATTCTCAAGCTATCGCGTGAGTGGCCACAACCATGAGCCATTTTCAGCAGGACAAAAGTGTCGGTGGGTAACCACGAGCTTACGTGCTCGGGTTATTCGTTCCCATCCCATTCTGAGCCGCACACTGGTTCTGGCGGAAGCTGCGGTTGGATTATCTTTACACGCCGTTGATTGCGTATGTCTAGACTCCACTCAGGTGACTCTGTGGAGTACTGAAACACCACCGGTACGTCACCGGATGGCCTTGCATAGGAATTAGCGCATCGATCCCCTCTTACCTTCCTTGCGGGGTAGCTGCGTAAGCGCGAAGTTGTCCTCGCCGGGTTACTCGATTGGAGCTGGTGAGTTCCACCGCTGGCCAGTCATCTTGCATGCCGGTTGGAGCAGCTATCGATGGGGGGAATCCAAGTGATGGTATTTTCCTTTACAGTACAGGATGAGCATCTTTTCCCAAGCTGGTGGGGCGCAAACCAAGGTGGGAACTACGACTATTGTATACGTGGCTAGTAGCGAGTGCTCTTGTTGGTCGGTTGTGTGTGGTCCCCAACTACGCTTGAGACCACACGATCACAGGCTAGAGTAACTACTGTAATGACAGTTTAAGTTCGCACGTAGTCCGTCCAAACCGGTGCGATTACATAATGTCAAGGAATGGCACAGCCACCTCTTCCATTGCTGCCACAGCCAAATTTCGGCAATTACGCCATCACTGCCTGTGTCATATAATTATTTACACCGTACGAGTCGACGAATTCCATATGTTAGGTTTGTATTTTGTCTCACAGCATATTGAAAAATCACCAATTCCTTCCAGCTCTTGGCCTTCAACCAGTTCCTCGAACTTATTGAGGGACTCGGCCCATTTCTTTCTCAAGTTGCGTTGTGTTTTCGAGAACAAAGGTCCAGACGTGGCAACCACAGCCTTGACAACAATAGAAACATTGTGAGTACAATGGAACCAAGCATGCTTCCAACACGCGGCTCAATGGACCGTTATATTATCTCAGTGAGGGATCCAACATCCCCGTGATAGCTGGCCCATATCCACCCTTTGCTTCCCCTCCTATCCCACCCACATGCTCGTCGCCCGGATGCGACGTTTTGCTCCTCTATTATTTCTTATCCCTGCTATTCAAGTTTCTGCTAGGGATGATTCGCTCTGTGAGTCTACTGTGGCTCGAACCAAATGCATGTCCTCATGTATTTCGTCTCCAGTCACGTCGTCTGTCACTTACTGTTCAGACCCTGATGCTCTCCTTATTCAACAATTCGATGTCACCTACTTTCAGAAGAATTCTTCCATTTGGTTTAACATCTCTGCAGCTAGTGTTGTGAGTTCCACTGCCAACTCTTTCCCTGGTTTCAGTCACATACCGTTTTTCTCCGCAGGAAGCCAACGTTAACGTGTCCGCCAACATCTTATTGAATGTCTATGGAATGCATCCCGTCAACTTCACACTCGACCTTTGCTCTTTGTTCGATGGTGCATTATGTCCATTGCCAACCTACAACTTTACTGGATCGGATTCCATCCCTCTTCCCTCTTCTCTTGGCGTATCTGGCAAGATTCCGAGCATAGCTTTTCAGATACCAGACCTTGAAGCGTGAGTTTCCAGCGACCGATTTTTCCGGAGTCGCGTCTCAGCGTTTGGCAGTTATGTACAACTGACACTCAATGACGTCACCACCGGCGAGCTCAGAGCTTGCGTTCAGGCAACCTTGTCCAATGGTTGGTCAGCCCACCAGGTCGCAGTGGAGTGGGCCACAGGCGCCCTCGGTCTTCTTACGCTTCTTTCCGCGATTTGGTATTCGCAATCACCCGATGCTCTAGCGCCATATCGTTTGTTCGACCTATTCTATCTCTTCCAGTGGGCGGCTTCGACGGCTCTTCTTGATCTTAATTACTCTTCAGTCTACATTGCTTTTGCGACCAACTTTTCATGGGCATTGGGTCTGTTTCCGGCTTCGGCGGTTTCCCCAATCCAGCTTTCGATCAACAACATGCGCCACCTTACCGGAGGCAACATGGCGGATGCAACCTCTGGTTCCGCGGTAGCTTTGGTCAACAGGAAACTCAGCCCTTACAACGCTGTGGTTACATCTCTTGCCAGTTATCAAACGAGCACCCTTGCGACAGAGACATTGGTGGCACTGGGCAATCTCACGACACCGAGTTCTATGTTGCCGACTTTTGCTAGCAATGTCCAAGAGCTAGATAGCGCCGGAACTGTCCAGCTTGTCACTACAACCTCCAATAATGTACTCCAGGCTGGTGTTCCCATTTACGTCGGGTATGCAGGGATTGCCACAGCCAACGCATTCATGACTATATTCCTCGTGGCGTTGATGCTTTTGGCAATCCTGACAGCGACACTTGCGCTAGGCTATGGCGTACTGGTGCTTGCTAGTCGGCAGACAAAATACACCGACTTTTTGCGCCGAAGAGAACTGTATCCAGCGTTCGCGTGCGCGTGGTTATTGCGTGTAGTGAGTATAGAGTGGCTCTCTGACCTGGAAATATTTGTTTACGCACCTGAACTAGTGTTTCATTGCAATAACCCCTGTCAGCATTTTTGCGCTGTATCAGTGGACACTCAAAGACTCCTGGTTGTCCATCTTGCTCTCGGTAGTGCTCTTTCTAGGGGTGTGTGGCTATCTCTTTTTTTCCACCTTCCACGTCGCCCGCCTCGCAATCCGTGCCACACCATACGCATTGTACACGCAACCTAAAACTGTCACCGCCTACGGGCCCCTATTCGCCCTGTACCGCCCAGACAGGTATTTCGCGAGCATACCGTTTCTTGTCGGCATCCTTGCGAAAGCCATGTTCACTGCTTTCGCCCAAGCAAATGGAGAAGTGCAGGTGATATGCATCCTGATTATCGAGTCTGCGATCCTCGTCTACTTGCTGTACCTTCGACCTTACAAGACAAGGGGATCCGACGTTCTCGCAACATATTTGGCACTCACTCGTGTCATATGTACTGGTCTGCTGATCACGTTTATTCAAAACCTTAATGTCTCGGCCATTCCTCGGGTCGTGGTCGGCATTGTTATCGCCGTCATCATCTCTGTTGCCGTTATCGTTATGTTCGTCAACACCCTTGTCAACCTGGGTGTGATAAAGGTGCCTGCAAGGTTTCGACGACGTAAAGCGCCTTCTTCCGATGCATCGAATCTAGAAAAGGGTGAAAAGGAAGAAGACATGGCAGGGCGGCCTAAGAGCCCGACTCCGGAAAGGAACATCCCACTAGATCCGAATATCAACCAACCGTATCCAGAGAGTCCCTCGGAGAATGTTACAGAAGAACACAGTACCTACTCCGAGGAGTCAGGCTCCACGACACTTGGTTCACTGATACCACGACGTTGGTCCTTGCAACCATCTACAGGATCCCATTCGCGCACACCTTCGCAATCACAATACTCATCGACAAATGCATCATCGCCTCGACATTCTCACCCTCCTTCACCGCTCTACTCGCAACCAGCATCACACAGTAGACAACCGACGATCGACGAACACGAATCCATTGCATTCTAAATGCTTTCCACATCTGGCATAGTACTCCATCTTTTTTTCGCGCACTGCATATTGCATCCCTGTAGAGTGAGCATTCGCACCTCCCATATAACCTTTTGCAGGACAATTCTCTACATGGCACTAGATCGTTATTGCATACTTTCACTCGGACGGTTCGGCTATCAAGTTGCACTAGTCACATTGTAGTTATTTCAGATGATCACAATTGAAAGGGTTGTGTTCAATACTCGGGAAATGTCGACTTTGAGGGGGATCGCCTCAGAGTCATTGCCATGTGCAAGACTGGACCGGTGGACCGGCGGACCGGCATTGGCCGGTGACAGCACGTGTTGTCACGTTACCACGCGTCGTTTTTTGAGAAGAGGAGCGTGTCGCGAGCGAGCTCATTATCGACCGTCCTCGAGGCAGACGCCAGCAGCCGAAATGCCTGAAAGAAGCTCTCTGAGAGACAGAAACAAAAAGTTGACTGAATTTTTTGCCCAGAAACCCTCTGCATCCGTTCCAGCGCCCGCGACGTCCTCCAGTTCCGCAGGAACGACGACAACGACGATGTCTGGGACGCGGAGGAGGCCGGCGACGCGAGCGTCAAAAGCCATCGTGGATCGCGAGTCCTCCCTGGTTTCCAGTAAGCATATATTTGCACTCCTTCCATCTGCTTATTCCATCCAGGTGCTCCTCCGCAGATGCGCAGCGCTTCGACGCTGAAAACTCGCAAACGTCCTCGTTCGCCTGATAGTAACAATCAGCCACTCCCTCCTCCCAAACGCAAATCTCCAAGAAAGCCCATGAAGGTATTCCGGTTTGATTCGGATTCTGAGCGCCCAACGGCAGTCATCTACGTCACTTCGCCATTTTCCTCCCGCAACTCCTTGGCTCAGAGGCCGACACCAGTGCAGGCGCATAACGACACTTCGGCAGCATCTCCTTTGGACTCCAGCAAGCAACTTGTGTACAGTAGTCAGTCTGATGAGGCGGAGCTCGTTCTTCCCATCCCACAATCCCGCGGCCTTGGAATGGTTGCCGAAAGTGTCCGCGCGTGGAGGCGGAAGGCGTCCGAGTCATCGAATCCGTCTGCGCCACGCGCAGGCGAGGATGCAATGGAAGCTGACCCCCTTCTATCCTCTCCTATCCGCGGTTCGCCCTTGGTACCCGCATGGAGCCCCTCCTCGCATTTTGATGCACCTGTTTGTTCCGCAGCAATGTTCAGGAGCAGTGCTGCTTTCCAGACGCCCATGATTGCTTCTGCATGTCTTCCTTCACCCCCCGACACAAACGAGCTTCCTCCGCTTCCCCCTACCCCGGAACCGATTGATCCAGAAGCCAAGGCCGCAAAGCTTATTGCAGAAATCAAAGCAAGGGCATTCGCTGCCAACCAATCCAGTGATGACGAACAGCCTCTTTCATTTCCTGACCTCGAAGACAGTGACGACGGCGATCTGGTTGATGATCTCCCTCTGATTGGTAGTGCAAAGGGGCAAAGGTAAGAGTTTCGGACTCTGGTGAGTCGAATCTTGAATCCTGATTTGGCTCTCTAGTTCCCTAGTTCCTGCACCACGAACAGCCAACGACGTGTTTTCATCTCCATTATCAAGTGTGCCCTCAACTTTCAATGACACAACCATTGATCTTCGTACTCGCAAAGCTCCGGATCGCAGCCCGCCGCCACTGCGATCAATACGAGCGTCCGCGAGAACTCGTAAACCTGCACCAACCTTTCGTCTACCCCTCACAATTGCCGAGTCTTCAACTTCTGTTGGTGTGACAAAGTCGGTGTCCTTCCGGTCGAATCGCAAGAAATCACAAGCGATGAACCCTCTGCATGCTCTTTTACGCGAGAAGGAGTTGGAGGACAAGCGTGGTGCCGGTGGTGCCGCACTTCGTCTTGCAGAAGAAGCAACCAGGCAAAGTTCTCGTGAGGCATCCGTCGGTTCCGATGATGAATTCGACGCTATGAAGCGATTACGCCTCGCGGATGAGGAAGCGGCCTGGGAAGCTGTCCGTGAATCTCACAAGTTGACCAGCCCCGTTGATCCCAGCGATGTGGAGGACTTCACCATCGGGGATCGCGAATCCAAGATGTTGGGTGCCGTTGCCGGTGAAGCTATCAACAAGATACTTGCTGGCGACAAAGACGGTAAAGGAAAAGAAAGGGCTCAGAATATAGACCAGAAAATGACCCTAGGCATTTCCCTGTGGAAACAATCCTCAGATGAGGATATGGAAGTTGATTTCATGTCAATCTCACCCTTGTCAGGTCATCCCATTCTTGCCTACTTGGACGGTTTTCTCAAAAGTCGTGGTATGTGGTTTCCGAATACCTGAATCTGCCCATAAGGCTAACTATCCGTTACTCAGATGATCCACTGGTGGACTTGATCCTTCGTACTGGAGTGCTTGCTGCTGTTCCCAGAGATATCCTACTGTCAAACATTCCTCAACTACTTAACATGGGTAGGTTGTTCTCGCAATTTATCTCTGTGGCGTTGACTCTTTCGCAGCCCTCTTTGCGTCTTCACAGGTTGCCGATGCTGTCTCTATCGCTCTTAGTGATCTGTGGGGATTGAACCCACCTAAGGTACAATTGCCATTCGCTGCTATTCTGCACGCATTAGTTCGGTTAGGCGCTAGGCCCATCCTAGGACTGGAATTAATTATGGAAGACGCTCAGAAGAGCCGCGTCACCCATGAAACCCTCCTGAAAGCTCTAAAAAGGCTCCTTGCAATCGTGAGGGTCGCAGGTTTGTCAGTAGAACCCATGCTGAATCCGATAATGGGATTACTGATGGAATGCGTCCCAGTGCTGGTGCTTTCACTTCCGAGGACGTGGCGAACGTGGTGTTAATCCTGGTTATCATGGGACTTGATCAATCGACTTCAAGCGAACTCCGAACGCAGCTGAATATCACCATGGACGTTGTTTGCAATCATGGCGCGACGGATTACCTCGTGCGTGACTCCCCATTTCCTCCAAATGCTACGCATGAACGTTGAACCTTAGCTCCACGATATTCATGAGAAAGTCCTAAGCTTTGCCAATCAGTTGACTCCTGTCAACAAGGCTCGACTGGTTTCGTCTTTCGCAAGTGGCAGTGGTCGGACGAGGTGCATCGCACGATGTTTGGCATACTGCCTCCTTGTTTCCGCGTCCGTTACTTCGAACGTATGTTTTTACCCCCTCCCACCAACTCTTACGCAACAACTAAAACATTACTCAGGACCAGGCACCTCCACTTGAACCACTCATATTATTACTCTCCCCTGATGCTGGATCCTGCGAGTTATTCGACGTCACAAATGAATCGACAGATTACGAGGAGCTTAGACATCATATTAACATCCTATCTGTAGCTCTCATCGATATCGCGCCGTATGTTGAAGAAGAGCGTGCTATTGTGAAGTCTGCGAGTAGCACTTCAGTACAAGGGACTCCAGGCAAGCCTAAGAAACTAGCAGAGCCACCTCTCGAACTCCTCCGCAGAGTCCTTGAGGTCTTACAGAGTAAAATTGGTGAGTGTGCACTTTGCGCTCCAAGTGAGGCATTTGACTCGGCCTATCCCAGTCGACACACGTGCTGCTCATCTTGATCGATCGAGAACGAAGGCGGCAATACAACGTCTGACGATGCGTATCTACTATGATCGTATGGCACTCATAGGTGTTCGTCCACGTCCACGGGCGGCCACTCTTAAAGCCTATTTTTCGCCACAACGTCAATAAATCAACTGTGGACAAGACTGGCTTCCCCTTTTCATGCAGCCACGCATTGGCGATAAATTCTGGTTTTGTCGTTATATCTCGTATCCTCGACTATTCTGTCGCTATGCTTCCGGTACCCTCGTACGTCTCTCATCCCTACCTTAATTCTCAAATGCTCTGTTGCATAAAGTATTCAGTCAATTATACGTGATTTTCGCGAGATGCATTCTACCTATGTTGTTACAAATCACCGCACTTTTCGCTTTGCTGCCCAGACCTGAAATGAGCTTAATTACTCTCTACTACGACTGGACTTCCCCTGCATACCTTGATCATGAGCGGCTGAGGGTAGATTAGGTACAAAGATTCGAGTACCTTGACAACCGCATTGAAAACTAGCACTTCGCTCTAATTCTCATATCTGAAGGAGAAATTAGCATTGTCGTCCGGATTACTCCACCCCACTGCAAAGGCTCTGGGGCTGCAAAATATGGATCCGACCTTGGGGGAGATCTATCAACATGGGGAGCAGTTGAAAGGCTAAACAAGATCGAGTTCAATATCCCACACGGGGCTTGGTTCGCGGAATTGGCGGTCTGGAAGTGAGGCAGGCGGGGATGCTTTCTTCTCTTTTCCCTTGTCATTCACATCCGCGAGAGGCATTTCATTTACAGAAGAACTCGGACTGAGAGGTGGGACAGGTGATAATTGACTGCCAAGCGAGAAGGCGGCGCTCGTCGACTGGTTGCGAAATGGCTTCTCGAAAGCATCTTTTATCCTTCTGACTTTAACCTGGCCGAACCCTGGTAAAGTTTGCAATCTGTCTGAGGACGCCCTGCTGACATCCGCAAAGCTCTGCTCGTGGTGTGTAAGGTACTGATGAAGGAACCTGGCACCGAACATACACCAATGGACGTGCGCAGTGTTTCAACATCGGTTTTATTGACTTTGTTTATGCTTGTAAGCGCAGTGCGCAACTGGGAATCATAACCTTTGTCGACGCGTTCCTTGATGAGGTCCGGTGGCTTGTGTTCGAACTGCTTAAATGTTGAAATGTACTGCCCAGCTTCGTCGTTGCTTTCAGGAGAGGGATCAGAGCGAGTGATTGCATGAGGCACGGGCGTACCTCCATGCTACAATGACAGTGAGATTGTTGATCAGACACACCTGTGGCGATTGTCCATGGCAAGGTCACTAGAGAAAGACAGCACATTACTTTGGTGAGCTCCCTGATCAACTCTTGGTGTTCAGTCTGAGGATGACGTGAATAAGACCCGGGAGACTATACAGAGCGTGCTTACGACGTCACACATGATAAGGAGTATTCTAAGATTGTAGGAATGTCCAAGTTTCTCGATGCGGGTGTGGACATACTCGGGATGAAGTCGATGGTACCTCAAACTGATGTGTTCGTCAGAACACCGCTGCAAGCGTGACAAAAACAAGTATACCTAAGGAATAACACGCACGTCGTGCGGCCAACCTGGAAATCGGGGACGATGTCGCCAAATTCTTTACCCACATTACGGATGCATTCGAGGATGGGATTCAAGCGCTCCAGTGAGCATCAGTACGCAGGACGTTGCGGGTAACGAGCGGGCTCACCTGGTTTGGGTTGATGATAATGTTATTTCCGATGCCGGGTTGTACGACAGGCAGCTTTGCTCTGACCTCAGTGGGAGCCATGCTGTCAGTCTTATGTCTCGTGGTTGGGGAGATTGAGCGGTTTCGGAGTGACTGTCTAGCGATTTGTGGCAGTGCCTTCGGGTGTTGGACTATTTCTAGCTGAGTCGTCTGCCTACAATCATGGAGGTTTCTCTTCCCAGGTCACCTGCACAAGACCGGACCGACTCAGTAAGCCATATATATACCGAGCAACGCCTCTCGTCTGACGCCCGTCCCACAGCCTGCCAGCCAAAACTGGGGTTATGGATAAACTTCCAACCTACACTCAGCTTGCAGCGGTCGAGCGGCCCCGAGCTCGCAGGAACGCGTTAGCACGTGTCCTCATCCCCTGCAGTGTTGCTGTAGTGGTCTGGCTATGGTCTGCTTCTCGCTACACATTCGTGGCCAAGGATTCCGTCAGGTTACCCTTTCATGCTGAAGAAACACTTCAGAAATGCAGCATGCTCCATGTGCAACCCGGGCCACCAGCTGATTTCGCGCGGAGAACCCAATCTGACCGTTTCGTCGACGGTACTCGCGCGACGTTGCTCAGAAATGTGTCAGTGTGGACTGGAGATCCTCTCCAATATGAAATTCACGGTGCAGATATCCTGTTGGACAAGGGTATTATCAAGTTCGTAGGGCACGCTTCCGAGGATAATTTGGCAGAGTATGGAGATTTCCTCACGGTCGATGCCGGTGGGAGTTGGGTAACCCCAGGGTAACCTCTTCGCGTCTTTTCAAACTCGCGCCTCTGATGCTTTTGCGTCACAGGATAGTTGATATGCACTCACATCTTGGAGTTGATAGCGTTCCCGAACTTGGTGGAGCGGATGACACCAATTCATACAAAGGTGATTCCGTTTCCTTCATCGAGTTCCATTTGGCACCGAGCTGACAGTTTTTAGGACCAATTTTGCCGTGGCTCCGAAGCTTGGATGGGCTTAACACACATGACGGTGCATATCGACTTTCGATATCCGGGGGTGTCACAACTGCCAATGTTCTACCTGGCTCAGCTAATGCAATTGGTTCGGCTGCTTTCACACTTATTGAATGAGAAACATACTTACTCGAGGTATAGGAGGACAAGCATTTGTTATCAAACTACGCCCCACCGAAGAGCGATCTCCCTCGTCTATGCTGCTTGAGCCTCCTTATACCATCAATGATACACGCGTCGACCCCACCCTGCCACCACGCTGGAGGCAAATGAAGTAAGAATTTCTCGTGGTGTAGTTGATATCTTCGTTCATCGTTTACCCGCAGACACGCATGTGGTACGCCTCCTATGATGAAACTTACTTTTTAATTAATGTTTGGTCTGAAACGGTTAGGAGAAAACCCCAGTACGTACCCATCTCAAACGCAATGCAAAGTCTGACTTATGGTTTCCTTGTAGGCCGCGTATATGAGAATACCCGCATGGACACCTTCTGGGCATTCCGCCAAGCGTAAGAATGGTCTGAATGACTTGACACGTCTTGTAACATATCGTCCACCAGTTACGATACTGCCCGCAAGATCAAAGAAAGTCAGGATGCCTACTGCACGAAAGCCTTGGCTGGTGAATGGGATGGCCTTGGTGATTTCCCTGAGGACCTTCAATGGGAGGCTCTTGTCGACGTTCTTAGAGGTCGCGTCAAGGTATACGTCACCGCAGGGGGTTAATGGTTCTCGCTAACTCTTGGCTCTTCCCAGGTTCACACCCACTGTTATGAAACAGTTGATCTTGACGACTTTGTCCGAGTGCGTTCGACGTCGGACTGGATGCTGGAGATGATTTAATTTGCATAGTAGCTTACAAACGAGTTCAAATTTCCCCTGGCCGCCTTCCACCATGCACACGAGACTTATTTGGTCCCTGGAACCCTCAAGCAAGCCTACAGTATGTTTTCTTCGTTGTTGCATACTACTTACACAATTGCACCCAGACAACACGCCGGCCGTTGCTCTGTTCGCAACCAATGCTCGGTATAAGCGGGAAGCCTACCGAGGCTCTGAGTTTGCCCCACGCATCTTGGCCGAGAATGGCATAAATGTTGTGATGAAGGTGCTGAAAGCTTGTCCTGTGCATATCTAACTAGGATTGACATGTTCTCAGAGTGACCACCCCGTGTTAAATTCTCGGTACTTGCTTTTTGAGGCTCAACAGGCTTACTACTATGGCCTTTCCGCCAACCTCGCGCTCTCCGCCGTCACTTCAACTCCTGCCAAAGTTCTTGGCCTGGAGCACCGCATCGGTTTTATCCGTGAAGGTGTGTATTGTTGATCGGTTTAGATGTAACTTATTCGCCGACTGATCCTTTGCACAGGATATGACGCAGGTAAGAGGGCCGCCAAACTGACCGAGTTCCTTGTGTTCATCCGCCATCCGCAGACATTGTAATATGGGATAGCCACCCGCTGGCTCTGGGCGCAACTCCAAAGCAAGTTTGGATTGATGGTATCGCTCAGATTGGATACCCCTACATTTCGGAGAAACCCGCTTCATTCCAATCGCCCCCAACTACTCCCGACTTCGAAAAGGAAGCGAAAGCAGCTATTGAATATCAGGGACTTCCACCTTTGACGACGCGCCAAGCAGAGCCTGATACCATCGTGTTTACTAACGTCAGCAGTTTATACGAAAGGAGTTGGCCCAGCATCCAGGAGGTATTTAGTGCTTCTGATGGTGAACCAGGAGTAGTCGTCATACACAAGGGCGAAATCGCGTGCTTTGGATCACAGCATGCTTGCCTTGGATCTATCAGCACTTTGGATCAGACTTTGGAATTCTTTGACTTGCAGGGTGGCTCAATCTCGTGAGTTTTCTTTGTCGTCCAACCACAGCATTTATGCAAACATTTTTCTCAGTCCCGGCTTGGTGTCCTACGGGTCACCCTTGGGCCTGGAGGAGATCCAGGGCGAGCGGTCTACGCATGACGGCGTAGTGCTCGATCCTCTATCAACTGACGTCCCAAAACTTCTGGCAGGCAATGAGGTCATGTTGGCAGTTGATGGTTTGCAGTTTGCAGGTCGCGACACCCTGTTGGTTTTCATTTTTCGATGTTATGTCTGATTTGCTAAGACTGCAATAATCAGACTTGCCTACCATGCAGGCGTAACATCGGCGGTCACGCCTCCAACATCCCAAGGCTTCGTCGCTGGTATAAGTACTGCATTCTCAACGGGTGCAGCACACGCATTACAAGAAGGCGCTGTCATTCAAGATATGGCTGCTCTGCACGTCAACATTGGCCATTCGACATCATCCAGCGTAAGCAGTCAGATTGCTGCCTTGCGCCACTTGTTGCTGGATGCCGCCAGTGGAACTCCGTTCGACCGTGTCACCAAGGTAATCTATAAAATAATTCCTGACCTCACCTTGTTTGATTGCAATCAAAGGGAGACATTCCGCTAGTTGTCCAGGTGCAAAACGCCGATATTATCGCGTCGTTGATCAAGCTCAAGAAGGAAATTGCGGCCAGTAAAGGTGTTGAGCTTAAGCTGACAGTGGCTGGCGCCGCTGAAGCCCATTTATTGGCTAAAGATCTGGGCGAGGCGAACGTCGGAGTAATCGTGACACCATCTAGGCCATTCCCTGAGACATGGGAGATGAAGAGGATGTAAGTCCCCAATACACTTGATGTCGGCAAATTAACGAAATGCCCTTAAGACTTCCTGGCCCACCGTTGACCAGAGACAGCGCGATCACTACCTTGCTTGCACACGGTGTCAAGGTCGGCATCGGTATTCTTGAGCAATGGAGCGCTCGCAACACCCGCTTAGATGCTGCATGGGTCAGCCTTCCAGTCGTTTTTTTCTTTCTTCCTATAATTTATCTGTTCCATAGGCTGCCCTCGAAAGCAACGGCCAAATCTCCAAATCTGAGGCACTCGCTCTCGCATCAACCAACTTAGAGGAGCTGCTCGGGGTAAAACCCACTGCCTCTTTGTCGGGAGACTTGGTCGCCACCCTCGGTGGCTCGATTCTTGACATGGAAGCGCAAGTCGTGGGAATAATCTCGCCCCGCAGACGCTCCGTGGAGTGGCTTTGAATGCCCATCCTGCAGAATTAGGAGGGGAAATTATACAAACAACTAACACCGTGAAACAAATGAACAAGAAAGAGTATGGGTGCACTATGTTTTAGGTCTGCCCAATTGTTGTACATAGTCGCGTATCAGTGGAAGAGCCTTCATCATGGTCTTGATTGGTTTGACCTCGTCTACAAAAGCATTAGCGGTCAGCGAAAAAGGTCAGATATGGAGGGAAGTATCAAAAGGTACCAATTTGGATGACTTGCCCATGTCGTCTGAGAATCTTGCGATCGGGACCCAGGGCCGAGTGTAGAGGATGTACAACGACTAGGGAGTTCTTTCGATACATCAGCGTTGTGTCAAGCCTCGAGAACGAGACGAGGGAACATTACTTCTGAATACCACAGCTGGAGGTCCCCAGAATCCTTGGGTATCAGAGGTATCTTTCCCATTCCGACGACTTGGACTACGAGATTAACGTATCTGATCATATTAGCACCTGTTACACCATCCTCAGAATAGCAGAAGCTTGCTTGTTAAACCCACATACGTCTGATATTAATCATGTCCATCAAGGACTGGCAGCCCGGACCGTGACCGATCAGGATAATGCACGTCGCGCTTGACAACCTTCACAGGGAGAGGTGTGCGTCAAAAGAGATGATGTGAGTTTGACGCGCGGTTCGTTCTGCTCACTGGATATAGTTATCCCAGACGTATGTCAAAAGATCTCTGGCTGGATTTTCTGCCGCTTTCGGGCGCTATGAATGACAAACTTAGCTCAGTCGAATACCATCTTGCAGATCATACCAGTGAGGTGGGCAATGGGGTGGCCACGAATGGCCTAGGAAAGAGGTTGACGTCAACGAGCGCATAATTTTCATTCTTCACCCAAGCAACGAGGTCCTTCGAAAAATCGATCTGCAGGAGAGATTGGTCATGATAACATAGGCAGAGAAATGGAAATATACAAGATACGAATGTTCCAGGTTGACGTCGCATATGGGACTCCCGTCCAATTCTACGCGAAGGTTTCCGCTGATAGTCGGACTTAGCGAGACCTCGCAGAAGGCGAAAAGTGTACAAACAATTCATGGACGAACATCACAATTGTCTTATTATCGAGCAAATCACCTCTTAGGCAAGGTCATCACGCGAAAGACGAGTCACTTGCCAGGAAAAAATACTTACGTGCACATCACCTGCGACCCGTAGCGTTCTTCGTAGCCGCGCATCAATGGAACCTGTAACATTTCATACTGTGAATATAAAAAATGCTGCCTGTGTCCTTTGAGGATCTCCGGTATCGAAAAGGTGATTTCGTCCATTTCTGCACAAAAGGTAGCGAGCGAAACGATCGTCAGAAATGAGATATATGTACCTTCGCGAGGTTCACACGCCTTGGGATTGATGCTCTTCCAGTATTTACTCTGTTCAAGTGCCACTTGCCAGACGGTTTCTGTACCAGCTTCAGAAGCCATCATTGGAGGTAATTCGGGTGGAGCATCCCCAAGCAAAATGCGGGCAACCGCCAACGCAGAATTTGATATAGCGTCGAGGTTATAACCTCCCTTGTAATGAAAAACAAAAAAAAGCATATTTTCAGGAGATCACTCGAGAATCTTGGCTGCATGCACACCTCCAAAGCGACTACTAGTTTACCGCCAGCCAGACTTGCTAGCATGTGAGTCATGTGCGCATACCCAGTGGGCGTCACATGACACTCGCCCAAATCATCACCATCCGCCGCATCAAAACCAGCCGAAACTGCGGAGAAAAGTGCATGTTGTGAACGTGTCGGGCAAGGAAGCTTTTCCAGAACATACTGATCACCAGCTCGGGGGCAAACTCCAACGCAATTGGCATCACAATTTGCTGGAATGCATGGATATAATCAGCATCTGTCATCCCTTTCGTGGGCCACGGAATGTTGACAGAACTAGAGTCCGTCAGAAAAGTTCATGTGTCTAATCGCACGGACATACTAGCCAAGACCTGGACCTTCTCCGCAGGACTCCAAACCGCCAAAAGGACCGCAAGGATAAAATTGACCGCGCTCGTAGCGATGTAGGGAGATGTACAATATAGTTGGATCGTCGTTGAAGGCGCGCTGGGTTCCGTTGCCTGGTCAAAGTGAGTGGTTCCGAGCAAAAGACAAAGGATGGGATTACCATGGTGCACGTCCCTTTTGGCAAAAACCAGGTGTCAGAAAAATCGTACGTGGCATATAACCCATTGGCCTACCAGTCCAGTATCAAAATACGTTTGATCGGACTACACAATTGAACGACTTTTGCGGCAACAGCGACGTTGTTGAAGAAGCAAAAACCCATATGCTCATCAGGCTCGGCGTGATGCCCCGGGGGTCGCACTATAGCAAAGCTCTTCTTAAGGCGACCTTGAGCTACATTCAGACACGCCTCAATGACGCCGCCGCAGCTCAGTTTGGCGGCACGAGTGGTACCGTTCATAACATAGAGGGATAACGATTCGTAGTAACTTTCCGAGTCAATAATATCTTGTACAGTCATAGCTGGGGAGATGAAGAGGCTCACGTCGTAAGTGTCGGGGTATTGTGAACAAGTCGAAGGAAATCGCAAACCAAGTGCATTTCCCACACTTACATTGAATGGCGAGGACCTTGTCCCAGTGCTCCTCGGTGTGTACGAGGAGCGCCTCGTCACGGTATACAGGACGAATAGGGATACGCTTCATTTTTGAGATTAAGTTGGCACCTTGAATAGCCTCGAAGATCCTCGAGATACGATTAGGTTGCTCAGGATGACCGTGAAGGGATGCATGGAGGAGCATGTCCATGGAATAGACATAACCGACTGTGAATTGATTTGGCACATGTAGTAGAGGTTCGGATTGAAAACGGAGCCTTGGTGCTGGACTCGGTGGACGCTGCACGCGCACTGAAGTTTTTTGAGTTTCTTCGCCATCTACGTCCATCGGCGCGCCGTCGAGCTGTCCGTTCATGTTCTAGTACTAATGGCAAAAGTGTACACTTGCTATGTAATGCCACCCCAGTGGTTGAAACTCCGGCTGACCTGGAACTCTCAGGCTGAGCACCGACATATGTGCGGCGATGCCCATGGGCGCTCATAGTCCACGAACTAACTGCATTGCCATAGTGATTGGCCAAGCTCGCTGTCCTCATTATTGGGGGCTGTACGAAAATGTGAGCCTATCCTCAGACCTCGCTCTCAGCACCCGTCTTACTTACTATCCTCCCTCGTTGCGTCAGTTGTGCCCTACGTTCATCGGGCTTGAAATATGCCCGTCGACCTCAAAGCATGGCTACTCCGTTCTAATTCATTTTGTTTCTGTATACCAGTTCGCGCGGGATTCGTCCTGATGTCCATACTAACATTCCTTCTCTCTGGGGCGGTATCGATCATTATATGGTTCGAGCTATCCCGTAAGTCTCTCTGTCTTAGTCTGCCAGCTCAGCTTTGACCAAGATGGCCTAGATTCCTACCAGCTCTCCTCCAAGGAACGGGTGGCTTTTGTTCTAACAGGGGTCGTTGAAAGTCTCTTGTTTTTAGTGTCCACCATCGGGTGCGCATGGCTCACAAGTCTTCACGCACGAAAGCACTTACCCAGCCCCGCCCTACAGGTTTATCGGCGTTGTTGCGCGCAAGCAGCTATTCGTTGTGATTTACACTTATTTCCTCTACATTCATTTCGTCTTCAATCTCATCGTCGGCATATACTTCCTCGTGACCGTGCGTGCAAGTAATCGCCAACAACTCGTCGATTACTGTGCACAAGTATTGGTGGATACTTCGATGGAGTCGAGTTGCACACGACTCATGAGTGTCTCAACATATGTGTTCATAGCGATTGTTGCAGCACTGTTACTCTTGGAATTATGTAAGTCTTGCTGTTCTCGTGTTCCCGCGTCTGGTGACCTTTCTTTCCACTGCAAAGACGGAGTACTGATTGCAACTCGCTACGTGTATCGCCTGCGTACGCAGAAGCGAGACGACCGGTCGCGGCGCCTGGGCTATTTCCATGCCCTCTCCAAACCTGAAACACCGAGCGCAGGGCATACGCGCCAAGCGAGTGACAATATCGAGTTGCTCCATTCGCAAGACGGCACTGGCGATCCGCGGGACCCCGAAGATGTTCTTTACATCGGACCGCAGAGCTATATGCCAGTGCCGACGTATGACGGTGATTTGCTTCCGGTTACAGAACCTAGCCCATCACTATCACCACCTTACTCCTCGTCGGACACGAGCTCCAGCCGTCGCATCCGTGCACTACCACCGCGCCCGGTGGGTAACACGACACCGCCCGTCGTGGTACAAACGTTCAGCGATCCGCAGGGAACAGCTGTATGGCTGAGCAGGCTACCAAATCCCCACGAGCGCGCGAACCATAGCCCGAGAGGGCGCGAGCCACGACCTCCGGATAGCGAGGATGGGCATCATTCTGTGACTACCGGGGAGCTGT
>JBBPQD010000004.1:0-64820 GCA_038092355.1 Caloboletus inedulis
AGAAGGGCGCACAGCAGCCTCGTTACTCACATGACCATTCACGTGACCCAATCACGTGATCCGTTAACTTAGAGAATTCTTACCAAGTGCCGTTGCACGCAGAATTCGAAACGTAAAGTGAAAAGAAAATAATAAAAATTGAATATCCGTAACACATATACTTACTTGTGATTGGACGAGAACAACAGGATGGTTCTTGTTGCCAATACTTCACATCATATAGATATTCTGAACCCTACAACAACACACAAAATTTTCAGAACATGTATACAGTATTTTCATGACCCAGATTCTAAGCACATTTTCAGAGATCAGCAATCTCCATAGTGTCATCATCATACTGCAACCAAGTGGCAGCACTTTACAGTTTAGATACGTCTGTACAGTTGATGATATAATATATTCTCATCTTATACGGAGTTAAAACGGAATTAACGGGGTTAATGCCCATTTGCAGGGTGCCTGGCGTTTGCTGCAGACAAGAACCCTCCCCACTAACTGTGGGAGTCGGGGATATATCACCTTGGTTCTTTTGGAGTGTCATAAGTCCGCCCCTGTTTGACATCGTCAACAGGACCAAACAGATGTGGGAAAGTTGACGGCTTACTACTTGACAGTTGCTGTTTCGGCTCATCGACATATTGCGTTGACAACGGCGCTGGTGAACGCGTTCGCGTGCCCGCCTAGGCTTTTCGAACTTCATGAATCATGTCTAGCCAACCATTCCATAACCTGATCTTCAAGGAATGAGAGCAAACACCTTAAGTTGTCTCGTGCATTCGAGTGCGGCGATTCTGGGGACTATTATCGGAGATAACACTATAGAACCTTCCTGTCAACGGTAAGTAGGTTGACTACAGGCGCCGCGGTCTCATTTGTCGTGTCCGTGGGCATCTTGCTCTCACCTGGTCTCATGCCTTCACTCGTTCGTGCACTCTCCCGACGCGATGCGGTTCTCATCCTCATTGGTGCCTTCTCGATGCACTTTTTCACATCTTTAGCACCTCTGACCTCACAATCCATCGTAAAAACTACTGGGTTCCACGAACAAGCTAACGATGAACTTCATGAATACCCACAGCACAATCAAGGAATCAGTGAATTGCTTGTTGCTGTCCCACCAGAGTCAAGTATCGAATTGGGGAAGCAAACTACCACATTCCAAAGCATGGATTTTTCGAGGTTGTCATCGCTACCAGAAACCACCATAGTAGAACATGTTCCCGGATGGACATTGTTCCGTGACATCTACATGGCAAACGGCACCCTTCTGGTCCTGACCTCTTCCCCATCCTCGTTCCCCGATACCAGGTACATCACATCGACTGGGCTCCCCGCAGAAAACACCCCAGAGAGTAAGGCACTCCGCGAACCTACCGCACGGGACATGCGTATCGTAACTCCTGAGGAAGCACTTCAGCGGTGGGGAAACCATTCTTCCACTCGTAGAGTTTGGTCGGTCGAGGGCAATACGGTTAGTTGTAATCGCAGATAGTCAGTGTAAATCGCTAAATTTATATTTGATTACCAGCTTCTATTCAATGATCCACCACAGTGTCCGTTCGCACTTAGGCTGGCTTTCATCTGAGCTAATTGTGTTCCAGTTCTAGCACACTACTATCATTTCTGCGCTGAGCTTCTATTGGGAACTTGGTCATTCTGGATAGGTTCTGCGCATCCCGAATCCCCTCCCCCGATTCATCGTGCTATTTTCCCTCACTCGTCAAACGTAGGGTGGCGAGACAAACCAGGATTCAACGGCTATTTCCTGCGGGCCGCTTTCCCATCTTTAACGGTAGAGGTCGATGTCGACTGGAATGATCGTGTGGTTGCCACGTCCGCTAGCATCGACTCAGGTGTTGATCGTGCTTGGCACTTTCCTTACCTTTTACTCGCGGATCGGTCGGCAGCTTTCAGGGGCAAACTGTGCGGCTCGCAGAATCATCGTACCGCTAGTGAATCCGTTGATGCTCTGATTGCTCGTTCAAAGTTGGATAATTATGGTTCATGGTGGAGGCCGATCAAACATGCAGTTTGGCGTTTCGCAGGTGTGACAATAGACGACGACGAGGGCTCTCTCTGGAATCCCGCGCTGGACGACAAGCCGCCGACCTCACCTCCGCCCGACTTCGAAGAGACCGAAAAATTTGTGATAACTTACATTTCTCGTCAAAATTCCCGGCGTCGTTTGATTCCTGAAGATCACGAAGTACTGGTCGAGAATTTGGAGGCCCTTGTACAGAGGAAGAATGCAGAAATAACGAGCATGGCGCATATAGGTGGCATCGCGGGTAAACAGTGGGAGCTGAACGTGGTGAAGGCGGAGGAAATGACAAAAGATGATCAGGTCCGACTTATGGCACGCACAACGGTGATTTCTCCCCTCCTCCCCCCAACACACATCGCAACCTTGCAGCTGACGCGGACGCATAGATTTTACTTGGAGTACACGGCAATGGCTTATCAAACCTCATTTTGATGCCACGCACCAATGTGTCTGCTGTAATTGAGATATTTTTCCCAGGAGGCTTTGCTCATGATTACGAATGGACAACACGCGCGCTAGGAATGAGGCATTTCGGCATTTGGAATGATACGTGAGTGTGTTCTGTTCGCACGTCAGACGCCACTAAGGGACTTCCTCTAGCTATTTCACGGAAAACACACCTCAAGTGCGGTATCCGGAGGGATTTCAAGGCATCAAGATACCTGTCTACGGTCCCATTATCGCCAGTGTCATCGAGAAGCGAGTTGCGGGAGAATTATGACGATGTACTTGATTTGCTTGAACCATTATCAATGGCGGTTCTTCGTTTCTCTCAGGTTGAATGTCTATATACGTACTCACAGGGCTTGCAGTTGTTTGGGATATCTACAGTGGTCCTTTCATTCCGCACATGAACCTTTCACGAAACCCACAACGTAACATCCTAACAGCGAAAACTTACATAACATCTCGAATCGTTCTCTAAATCCCTGCGTAGTCCGCTCAATCGACGTAAGCTCTAAACACCGTCAACTTTTCAGGAGCGCTGAAAGAAACGGGGACGCTGGCCCCTACAAAAACAACATTCCCTGGTTTAAGCGCCAGAAATTTACTGTCCTTGTCCCATTTGATGAAGCCAGCCCCTTCGGTAGCGATGATAATCGATGGCCCATTAATTGCACTTTGGGACTCCGAACCTCCTTGCAGTAGGTTTAACGCAAGAACTGTGAAATCTTGGACAGGGGGATCGTAAGTCAGGGTGGCTGAATTCAAGCTTGCGGATGGCTGGACCATATGGTTGGACCAAGGAGCAGCCTTGTAGGTCAGACCAGCAAGGAGATTAGGGATGTCCTTCGATTTCGGAGTGAGACCTGCTCGGATGACATTATCTGAGTTGGCCATGCACTCCACGATATCTGATCGCCGTGGTGAACGCTGACGTCTGCAGGATTTCATAACAAAACTTTACCCCCAGCGATATATGCGTGTGGTTCTCCCGCACCGAGAAAAATCGCTTGCCCAGTCTCCAACTTGACATAGTTCAGCATGAAGGGGCAGAACACTCCAACGTCTCCTGGATAGTGTTCGTTCAGGCTAAGGACAAGGTCCTTGACGTCACTCCGTTCGTTCTCGACGTTGTAACGCGCCACCAAACGCGAAAGCTGGACATTGACTGCGTTCGGATCGGCTTGCATGAGAGCTGAAAAGAGATTCTGTAGCTGTTCTCGTTGCTCTGGTCCCTCGGCTGAAAGAAAACGATCTGCGACTTGTTCCGAAACCAGTACGCGAAGCTCTGGCACATTCCTGAGATATGTTTTGATATCTGGGATGGGCAAGAATCCGCACAGGCCTCTGAAATCCGTCAACGCGATCGCCATTTCGGGCTTATGGTTGTCATCTTGAATTGAATGAGATCGAAGCATCTCCAAGAGCAAGCACCTCACCTGTATAAACGGTTGGCTGCCTCGCATGCAGCTGCTCCGCAGTCTTCTTATCAGGGTGTGTTTGGATACTCAAGGCCTTGTTGATCGAGAGAACCTTGAACAGAAAGGGAAGGTTTCCCTGAGAGGTAGGGAATTTGTTGGAAACCTCACTTCCGATGAGGTGTGGGTTCGCAGCCAAGATGTCCGGGAGATCCGAGCTCGAGCCAACTATCCCTGAAGGTGATTTAACATGCGTGCCCATCCACAGCTGGAGAAAGGGATCAGCTATTTGATGCAGTGGTCGTTAACAACTTGCCTCCGCATAGGGGGCTGCGTTGTCGAGTGCGAAGCCAATATCTGCCCCTGCGGCAAGTTGGGCAACTTTGGATTGGCTTCCGATCTTTCCCCAGTCATATTTCTGCAGCGTTGGCGCGATACGGAAGACTACTTCAGGCGTGCTGCTCATCGTAATTTGGTGGAACCAAAGCTGATGGGGATCGATCTTACGTCGGCGTGACTCAATATTGAACTATTACTATTCCCTGGGATTGTCGGCAACTGCCAGTGAGAGGGCGAGACTCCCTCAACATGCCATCTCAAAGCTGACAGTTTGAGACAATCCGAGTCATTCAGCACGTTTTGGATTGCGAATAAACCATAGTTTGCTCTGTGGTGATGCTTCCTGGGCCAGCTGATCATTCAACCCCACCGCAATCAGTGGCGGTGGCGATCATGAAGTTTCGAGCCGAATGAATGACAGTCGCAATCACTCCGCTGGCCACGCTCGAGCCTCGTTGGATCAGATAATCGTCGATATGAGATGACCTTTCCTCATGCAGGTAGATCTCGGCACGCCTTCACCTCCCGGAACTTGATTGTGCCCCCATTACCAACAGTGACCCTCAGATAGTTGGACGCAATGAACGAAAGAGGTACGTGCCAGTGCCATCGATTGTTGTGGTAGCTCGCGTAAACACTTGGCATCTAAGCATCGCCATCGTACGTAGGTATATAAACCCACCCAGGCGAACCCGAATCCGTTCTCCAGACCACATCCCTAAACAGTCCACTCTCGCACTCATAATCGTACAATGGCTCCACGATGGCAACCCGGCGAACAATACCAGTATGGCGATGTTGTCGAATTTGAAGGTAGACATTCCTGTCATCCATCTAGCTTGTTCTGATCGCCAGGATTTAGAGGTCGAGTACCAGATCATCCAACCCCATCGCTCCCAGGTAGGTCCTCTGGAAGCCCGGTGATTCTGCTCTCGTTCACAAGAAACAGGGTGATTGGACCCCCCCGCTTACTCCCGCCCTCTGGGGACGCCTCCAAGGAGAACATCATCGTAATCACCACCACCGTGAAGAGAAGCGGGGTGGAGACTTTGCTCCTCCTGATTATGGGCAGCAACGATACCACGGGCATCGCAAGGAAACCGACGAGCTGTCATACCAGGCCTCTGGTGTGCAACCCCCGCAAAAGCAGCAGGAGAAGTCTTGGTACGAAGACCACGAGAAGGAACTCAAGGTGCTCTCAAGATCTGCCTTGTTGGTCGGTAATCTAATCTTTGATAGACCGGTGGAGGTATTCTTGCGGGGGTCGCGGCGGTCGGTGCGGGCTACTATGCCTACCAACGGCACGAGCAGAAATCTGAGGAGGTAGGAGTGACATTTAATCCACCGTCCCTAGTTTGCCCTTGGAGACTTATCGTTTCACAGGAACAGAAACACCACGCGCATCGCCAGAAAACCGACGAGCTGTCGTACCAGGCCTCTGCGCAACTCCCTCAAGAACAGCAGGAGAAACATTGGTATGAAGAGCACGGGAAGGAACTCAAGGTGCTCTCAAGATCCGCCTTGTTGATCGGTAATCTAATCTTTGATAGACCGGTGGAGGTATCCTTGCGGGGGTCGCAGCGGCCGGTGCGGGCTATTATGCCTACCAACGGCACGAGCAGAAATCTGAGGAGGTAGGAGTGACATCTAGTCTACCGTCCCTAGTTTGCCCTTGGAGACTTATCGTTTCGCAGGAACAGAAACACCACGCGCATCGCCAGAAAACCGACGAGCTGTCGTACCAGGCCAGGCCTGCTGCGAAACCCCCGCAAGAGCAGCAGGAGAAGCCTTGGTACGAAGAGCACAAGAAGGAACTCGAGGTACTCTCAGGATCTCCCTTGTTGATCGGTAATCTAATCTTTGATAGATCGGTGGAGGCATCCTTGCGGGGGTCGCAGCGGTTGGTGCGGGCTACTATGCCTACCAACGGCACGAGCAGAAATCTGAGGAGGTAGGAATGATATTTAATCCACCGTCCCTAGTTTGCCCTTGGAGACTTATTGTTTCACAGGAACAGACACACGCTTGGTCTGCAAGCAATTGGGTCCAAGATTCGCAGAACCGTACCAAGCAATGGAGGGCAGGACAATACAACGCACCAGTTGCCTGGGTTTGGAATGAGGGAAAGTCTATTCCCCGCGATGCCATACAAGGCGGAGAAGAACGCGGAGAATCCCTTTACATCTGCCGTGCTTACCATGAGGTTCGCACCGGCCACCCTGTTGTTAATTCAACCGCTGATGTTTGTACGATATCAGGGCGGAATCTGTGAGTTTGAAGTCTGGCGATTTGGGCACACTCCCTAACTTTAAAATGTGCCTTGGTCAGTGGTCGGCAAAGCTTCTAGCGTCTTCAAGAAAGGGGCAGTGATCGGGTTCAAGAAAGACGAGATCCATGTGGGTGGTTTAAGTTCATTGCTAATTTATGCCATCGAACATCTTGCAGCTTGACAAATATGAAATCCTCGTCGGCGACTCTCGCGCCGTCAGGTGGGTGCCTTGCTCTGGCCAGCTCAATCTCGAAGCCCTTCGTGCTCGACCCGTTGAAGGTGGGAGGGAGCCAGAAGGCGCCCCTATCTACATTGCTCAGGCTCCGCACCACGGCGCTGTGCACCCGGGCAAAGCTTGTGAGATATACGGAGACGGTTGTTTCATTCCCTACGACGACAGCGAGAAGAAAGTGAAGGTAAAATTCCGCCTCACCGTTATAACGAATCCGCGTCTCATTAGTGTATCTTTCAGGAATACGCTGTTTTGTGCTATGCCTGAATGATTGTTCGTCAGAGTCCACGAGCAAAAACCCTCTTGCCATTGTAACTTCCACTGTAACAACAACCACTCATTGAAAGAGAATGTAACGTCAGTTTTTGTGGAGACGTTAGACTCATTCCCGTGTATCTGCGCGGATGTGATGCAGCTCATGAGGGTCCAGTCAATCAGAAAGCCTAAGGAACGCAGAGGTGCAACTTCGGGTCTCTACGTCCCGAGAACCGCCGCCACATACATAATCTACTGCACAAGCCTCCCATGATCTACGATATGATCCGGCCTACTGATGGTATCTAGTGATCGGTATCCAGTCATTCTACGGGGAAGTGAAAGTACCTAGGGAGCTACGGACACTGCTTGCTTCCTGTATTGCAGGATAAATTGCGAAGTCACAAACGTAATGGTGCCTGCGAGACTGAAACACTGAAACAGACAAGAAAAGATCAGGAGTGAGACAATAGCAGGTATTCTTCATGAACTCACCCCACAAAGTACCGCGGGTCTCCACCACACGTAGTCTGGTCCTAGAAGTGCACCTGCGAGAGGAGTTCCTGTGCACACGCATGAGGTCATGACTTGAAGACATTGGCTCTCGAGGAACTCACCTATCAAGCTTCCGAGCCCT
This sequence comes from Caloboletus inedulis, assembly GCA_038092355.1. Classification (NCBI taxonomy): domain Eukaryota; kingdom Fungi; phylum Basidiomycota; class Agaricomycetes; order Boletales; family Boletaceae; genus Caloboletus; species Caloboletus inedulis. The sequence continues at coordinate 7,642 of JBBPQD010000004.1, forward strand.
ATGACCTCATGTGTGAGAAATGGGACGTAAATATTTTGTTATGTACCTATCATGAAGAACGAAATGCCCAGACGGGCCCTTTTGAGAGAGGATAAGAGGTGGGAGGTTATGCTCGGTGAGACGATATGAAAGCTTACCCAAGGCCAGATAAGTCGGGGGTCAGGAACGCGACAAGGGGAGAAGACAGAGCCACGTCTGGATTCGCTTGTTATTCACAATGCAACCAAGAAAAAAACAAAGGGTTACTGACAGACACCTGCGATATACCCGAAGAAAACCCCTATAGTTACTATTCCTGCGCGAGTAGAGACAGTCATCATCGCAAAGATGATGACGCCGGAACTCAAACTAGTCCCAATGACTGTGTTTAGAATGCCACAATATGCGGCAGTGAAACCAGCGGTGGCACGGCCAATGAAATTGCCTCCGTTGAGGATAACAATCTGAGGTAGCGAGTTAACATAGAGCATTCATGACAAGAATCTGACCAGACGGTGTAGAAAGAAAATTCTTTGCCCAGTCCATGCATGGACGAGTCGAGCTGAATGTAGAACATGGGAAAAAACGACCCGACGCCAAGAAGAAACAACCTGGAAAGGGAATAAATATCGGTAGTAATCATGTTCATGAGGTCGTTCCGGGCCTACCCGACAGAAGCGAATATGTACGGAGTGGAGGATGTCCTCGGTAGTTCCGAATTGTGCACCTGCGTCTTTGGACAAACCGACCTGGTTCGCATAAGAGCGCAACTAATCATCAACAACACAGTATTTGCTGCAGCAGTGACGCGGATGCTGTTGGGGAAGCCGAAATCTCGGCTGAGAAGGTTGTTTAGCAAAATGGTGTATGCTGCAGCGCCTATTGGTGTCCCGCTAGTGACCATGGACATCACGATGGAGCGCCTTTTCTCGAAGTGATGGGACAGCACAGCAAGCGAGGGTACGTAGCTCATGCTTATAGCTAATCCCAAGCCCAAGCCATGGCACAAAAAAACCTAAAAGAGTCATGTTATATTCGAAGCATTACCGCGATGGATACACACCTGATAAAATTGACCTGGCTGTGTTAAAGAGAGCAAGAAGAGACATATTACTTGTAGGCTGCAACCGCCTATCACCAACCAGTAGCTTATAGATGTGGAGGGTGTGAATATGGGAGTCAAAGGGAAACGTAGACGTACAAGTATCCCCTGTCATAGAAACGTCCAAAAAAGAGCGCTCCAGAGAGGGCCAGGAATGTATTCACGCTTCCAATCCAACTAAACCGGCGCAAGGTTAACAGACGGAAAAATGTGAGATAGAAGAGCAAACGTGCGAAATTGTAGACGACGAAACATTGGTCAAGCGATGCTGAGAGTAATAGTCTAGATGGGAATGAGGGACTGCACAATATCAGAAGAATAAGAAACATGCCTTGAAAGACGCCGAACGCGTTTGCGAATCTGCGGGGACCGAGAGTAAGGATCACATTAGTCGAAGAGTTGATCTCCTACCCAATGCCAGTAAACTGGATCAAAAAACTTGGAACAACGCATCAGTTGGGACGAGCTGTGATGTTAACAAGAGATACTTGCACGCCGAATGCAGTTAACCAAGCAGTCAAACCGCCGTCCTGGGGAGGTTTCTCGCTGTCCAGTAGATCAGATTTGTTAGGATGTCGTTCGTCCGTAGTGCGTGCTCTGTCGTCAAGTGTATGCATGTCAGTGAGAGCCAGAGATGGGGAGGGGGTCATTATGATTGATGCTGGAGCATCAAACCCCCAGGGTCAACGTTCTTATTTGAAACGCTGGATAGGACGACTTGAAACGCCATCATCGGAGTGGTGTGAGGAATGCCCGGGTAACCTGTATGGAAGGTAAGCAAATGGTGGCACCACATGGATTGTCCGTCCTGATTAAGACAAAACGCGCATTTTGAGCTTGTTGACGAGTCGAGGAGACAAGTCGTGGCAGTTCGCGACGCCGAAAGAGATTATGGATACGCCTTCATCATCGGCGACCCTTCTCAGGCCCCGTCTCAGATTGTTCAGGCGCAGTTCAAGTCCTCGGATACAGGACGGCGGTTCAGAGACGACTCCCCAGCCTCTCTTGTCGGCCATACACGATGAGGAGGACGAATTCCCCACCCCCCGTATGCATCCAAAACCCGTCGCCTCCCTCAATCCCGACCACACCCCAACCTCTTTCTTCACTCCCATTCCCACCACCGCCACTCCCCTTCCTGCAGAGACTCCTGCAGCTCGTCTCCGCGCCCTTCTTGCCCGCGAACCACGATCTCCGAGGAACACTACACCCGTCCCTCCCCCAGCGCCCCCATCCGATGCAGATTCAGCCGCTGAGCCTGCGCGTTTTGGTTCCAGTACCTCCAGTGTCACCCGCGAGACCTTGAAGGATATATTCTCCCGTGCACTCAGGGAGGACACTCCACAGAAGGGTCGTCTCCGTAGAAATAGCTTCGATGGTAGTTCGATGGAAATCACCCCGGTGGTCGGCAGAGACAGAGGCCGACGCAGGGCCGCACGTCGCAGCTTGAGCGACGAGGAAGCTGAAAAACCAAGTACGTGGCCATCCCATATACCACTGGCATCTCTCGCAACCTCGCGCACCAGGATCCAACAGACATCCCGACCCTTCATTTCGATTGTCGACAGCGGTCACTTTTGATACCTTACGTGCGCGACTTGTGTCTTCCCAATCACAACTTATGGACCAGAACCTTCCGGAGGCATTATATGATCGTAAGTTGTCGAGCATTCTCTCTTCACATACAATCAGTGTTAATGTAATTAGACACATCTCTAGTATCTACAACCACCTCTCATTCCCAACAACACCCTCGCGCGTCTACTTCATCATCCCAATCCAACTCAACCCACGCAGCTCCCCCAGTCAGCACTTTCACTCCACACCCATCGTTCCAAATGTCATCCCAGCTGGCATTTCAATCCAGTATGTCTGGCACAGAATGCATTGTATCATTTGATTGACCTGTGGGTAGATCTCCTTGAACAAGATTCGGAAATGCAACGAGCAATGGGCGACGTTCTCAATTCCGAGAACGAAGGTATGATTGCTTCAACTTCAACACTTCTAAGCTCTCAGGTCTTTCCGTAATGTAGCCTCGACATCGGCTCCGAATGCCGCACAATCCACTGCGATACCATCTGATTCGCGTCCATCCTCTTCACTCAGAGGAAGCAAGGATGGTTCAAAACTAGGACACAGACGCTCGAGCTACGAGTTCGACTGTAAGCCACTTACTCGCAAATCGAACATACCCTTCCATTGATTGCATTGCATTGACTGGCAGCTTCAAATTCTTTCGTGAACGGGAGGACTGGTAAGCAATTCATCCGTGTACATGGCATTGTACACTCACATCATTATTCAAAGATAGGGTACATCATTCCCAAGAAGAGGGGCGCAACCACCAGCGCGAACGGGAGTGGAATCGCCCGAGACTCCCGTCACGGTCCAGTACCCCGGAGGTGCATCGCAGACACTCACAAGAATTCCACCGTCGTCCTCAAGAGCTCCAATCGCCTTCCCATACAAAATCGTTCTCTCATGAATCCGTAGTGCCACAGAGTAGTGCCGCCAGGCCGGTGCACGGACACCTGGAAAGACGAAGCAGCCTTGCATCTCTCCGGAGCTTCGATGATGACCACAGCTCCAGGCCCAGCTCAATCGGCTCTCAGGCGGACTGTGAGTATTCTCCTAGTTCATTGTTCTTGTACCTTATAATTTTCCAGACCGAGATCGAATTTCGGAGCTTGAGCGAGAAAGAAAGCATGAGCGGGAACGAGAATGGAACAAACGACACCCACCGTCCCGGCCATCCTCGAGTTTGAGTACCAGCTCTAACCAGTCGTTTTCACACTCACACTCACACTCACACCCACCCCAATCGCCTTCTGCTACTCCTCATCTTACACCAACCCACGCGTCTCTTCAGCGAAAGTCCTCCCGTACATCCCTTCGTTCGGATTCCCCTGCCTCCTTAGCCAGCAGCCGCGATTCATTGAAGGAGCGGGAGCAAGAAGAGGGAAAAGAAACAACACACGAGCGAGAACGCAACTGGAATTCTCCCCGTCCTCATTGGTCGACTTCCAAATCTCCATCGGCTTCTCACCTTGAAATTCGGAGCAAGGAAAACAACTCCTTTCGTGTTACTTCGAGCCTTACTCACCAAGGCGCTTCTCGGGTGTCCACCAAGCTACGGACTACGTTACCGGGGGTGGACTCCTCTTTTCCTACGCCATCTGGTTTGTTACACAAATCGGGCGATCACTCAGACTCAGGCTTCGACAAAAGTGCCGTTGGCACTACTCAATCCGCGCCATCAAATGGTTTCAGCCCTACACCAAGTGCCGCTTCTAAGTTTGGTTGGAATTTCGCCCGTACTCCTCTCCCTCCACTTGAACTTGATGATCCTGCAGATCGTCGCAGAAGTACTTCCTCCCCCACTCCTTGTTTTCAGCCATCAGGCGAGACATCGGAAGCTATCATTTCCAGCCGGATACCTGTGCGTTCCAGGATGAAAAACTTGTCCATTGTTGGCCACGCGACTAGCGATATGAGCCTCACGCACGTCATGGGTGATGAGTCTTCCCTTCCGCGGGATCATCAGAACGGACCGACCCAAGTTGTCGAGCCATGTAGTCGCAGAGAATTTCCGGCGACCAGAAATTCATGGAGTCAGGAAGACATGGTACTAGGTGTGTCATTGTCTACGTTTACACCCTGGTGGGTTATAACACTACGTTAGCCAGTGATGAAGAGTCCATCACTGAGCTTCCTCCTCAGTCTACCACACCGAAGAGTAATCCTCCAAATCCTGTTCCAGAAGAAATTGAGACGGACACTGAGACGGAAGTTTTAACGTCACCCTCTCCACAGGGTTCCCCTCGACTGGGAGCACCAGCCCCTATCCCTAACGAAGCGTCCCTTCCGAAATTGAACGATCCACCACGTTTCCAAACTCCAAATCCCTCGCCAGAAGAGCCATCTGTCAGTGTAACTCCACCTGGTACTCCCCCCTCTGCCAGTACCGGGTTACCCACTCCCGAAATATCCCCTTCGTTTGCCCTTGTCACTCCTCCACGACAAACATTGTTTGTTAGTTCTATCTTAGACTTTCGAACGCCCTCGCCCCCACACGACCTTCCGGATCTTCCTGGTCCGCCGTCGTCGTCGGATGACGATGCGCTTGCGGGTACGCCTACAAAGGGTCGACATGTCGACGCCAACTCGAATTCCACATTGACCAAGACACCAAAACCACCTGGTGGTTGGGTTGCGACTCCATTGCCACCTAAGTTAGCCCATCGATCGTCTTCCCCTGCGACTTTTTTCCCTTTGGAGTCGACACCTCCAGCATTCACCTCCACCCCGTTGCCTCGCGCTAGCTCCTACCCCCCCACACACACCGAGACCGAGACCGACAATCCGGGTGAAGATGGATTTCTTACCCCGGTAGCAACATTCTCACGAGCCAGATCTCTCCCCCTGCGCACGCCTGCGCCGCCAGGTGCATGGATGACAACTCCAGGTCAATCTGCGCTCCTTAATAATGGTGCAGACCAATCCCAGTATGGGTCGCTTGGCAGGAGGAAGGGCTTGTTAAAAGTTCGTTTCGATGTAACCGAATCAGAGGCCTCTGCAACGGAAGGACGCCCAAATTCGCCGATATCCGCTAGAAGATTGGCAAATCTCGAGTTGCCATCACCAAAGCTGACCACAGATCGCGAGACCGACAACAACGTTGAAGTGGTTGCAAATGAAAGTCCCCAGCCGACGTCGACATCAACTGTACTGCATAGACCTGCTACCCCAGAACGGCCCACGACCCCGATCTCTCGAGTAAACGGACCATCTCCACGGTCGCTCCGAAAATCCCCGGCTGTACGATTGGTGGATGCTTATGGGCGGGAAAGGGTCGACAAAGAAGGGACTGCAGAACCATTGATAGATCTCCCGAATGGCCATGCGGATGCAGAGAGGAAGACGACCACATCGCCACCCACCCCTCGCCGTAGTTTGGTGCGAATTGTTGACGCTATGGGGAGGGAAGTTGATGATGCCACGAAGATACCTGATGCATCGGAAGGTAGAGCAAATGGGTCTTTTGAAGCAGATGTTTCTGTTGTTTCGGATGATATTCCGGTTGGACATGCTGAGGCATTGGCCCGTATGAGGAAGACCCTCAGGGGCCTGGCTGAAGGCTTGAGCGACACTGACAGGTTGGTTATTTTCTATCTTTTCTGTGAGGCTGTGAATGAACCACTTGAGCGATCGCTAGGTCCGAAGATCTCGAACTCAATTCCAGTCATCTCGAGCAGCTGGAGGAAGTCTCCAAGGCAGCTCGGCTCGCCAGGAACCAACTCGCCCATAATCTTCATCTAGAGACAGCTAAACATGACGATTTGCATCGCATCAGCAAATTCTCCGCTTGGACTCGTGGGCTTCTGGTATGTATCTTAGGATCCGCGCTCCTATGTGATACTCACACTTTACACAGCCGACCCCCAAGAAATCATGGAACACTACCATCATATACTGCGGCGTCGTTATTCAACTATTCTTCTTCTTGGCAATGTGGAGGTACTGTAATGCTTGCATACATGCACCTTGATCTGATCCCTTTCTTCAGATATGCTCATGCAGAGGCCCATCGCCTCTTCTATACGACATACTATGATCCCTTATACCCCGAGTTCACACCGATTCAAGAGACTTCGTGTTTCAGTGGCACACTGTCTACTTCTTCGCGATCATGGACGATGTTTGATTCGTACGAGACCATTCGACGAGAAGGGTGGTGGTCAGTTAGGAAAGAGATCTTACGCGCGTTGAGACATATTGGAGACCAAGCTTGGGAGCGATGGGGGGAGCATGCACATTTCGAAAAGCCAACTTGATTGGTACCCGGCCGGGTTACTTGTTGATCTTGTCTCCAGTACATACATTGATTTAGTGAAATACTGCTTGTATACGTTGTCTTGGGTAGATCCATCAAGGCTGGGGAACATTTTGCCATGGTTGAGGCGGCTAGGCATAACACTTGAGCCGAGGGCCAGTGCGACCAGACGTTGAACTTTGTTGATGCCACCCATGTGAGCGGGCACATTGAAAGCCGTACTATGCTGCCAGTCAAACTAACCTTGATCATCTTAGACGGGACAAATTTACGATCCATTCAAAAGCGGTCGTTTGTCAAGATGTCGACCTCAAAGGCGACATCACCATCGGACCAGGCTCTGTCATTCATCCCAAGGCTACCATCTTTGCTCTTGGAGGGCCTATCATCATTGGCTCAGGCTGCATCATCGAAGAGGCCGCTATCATTGTCAACCGTCGCAAAGAGGTGATGCGCATTGGAGACAACAATTTGTTCGAAATCGGCTGTCGTATGTCCCCATCTTCCCTCGACAACGTCACTGATGCTTCACGAAACCAACTCCTTTCAGGCGTCGAGTCACCTTCCATAGGAAACAACAACACAATCTCCACTCGAGCGCGAGTGCATCATACGGTGCGAATATCCAACTTCTGTGTCATCGGTGCAAGTTGTCTGGTGGTACCGACGGAGGACGAGACTTTGGACGAGTACACTTCTGTGTATGGCCCTGCTGCGGAGAAACGAATCTGGAGTGGTAGAGGCAAGGTTCAGGAGGCTGACTTGCGGATCAAACATGCTGAGTATCTCCGGGAGATGCTACCCAAGTTTAATCGGTTGCGTCGCGGGGATGGTACATGATACGTGGATGTTGCCTAGTCAGCAGAGTTTGTCTGCGTCCTCACATTGCCCCACAACATTCAATTCATCTTATAATTAGAGGCGTCGACAAAGAAATCGTACAACATGCGTCGCTGGTACACAATACACATGGGATGCGTTCGTAGCTAAGAAGTAAAGGATATCCATGATTTCACGCCGTAAGCCTGTCGTAGAAGGCTGAGAGCGCAAGCTCCGCGTGAGGCATGCTACCAAACTTTGACATCGCTCTGAGAAATGCTCTCTTGACCTCCTTTGATTCACAGTGCTCCATAAGGACATCAAGTTGGGCTTCTCGAACATCAGGGTATCTATTCATACTTGTGAGCGACGGTCCCAAGGGTGTGAGGGGTCACTGACTTGGATGTGAAGACGGAGAACGTTTCGTCCAGAATATTCACCTCGGTCATTCTTTCTTTGATACCCTCTAGGGCCCTAGCCTTGAGGTCCTCATTGTTGACCTTGGAATACTTTTAGAACTCCGTGTTATTTGAATACATCTTATTAGGATGCTTACGAGATCCGCTAGTCGGTACATCGATTTGGGTGAACAGGAGAGTGGCCCGTCTTCGAGATGTGTTACACGGTGGTGCCGAGCACCGGGTTCAATTTGCGACCTCAGTTGGCTGAACTCGAGATAACCAGTGTAACAATACCACAAGAAAGCATACCACCTGCATTCTCATCAAGCACCATCCAGTACACAGACTCAAGCATGACATCACTTACGTCCTGTGGGCTGTGAACCGTACCGAAATCGTTCGTTCTCGGTCGGCTGCAGCCACTGAACACAATTTGGGTGGCTCTTCCGGACATTTGATGACTTCCTCAGGCTGGTTATTAAACGAGTCCTGGTCACTGGCTAGACGTGATTGAGAAACCACAAAGCAACAACAATGTATCACCGACCTCCATCCAGCTCAAAAGAGGAGAAAGAGCTGCTCGACCTTTCGGTAGTGCTTTCTAACTGTTGGCCTATCGGGAGTCCCAAAATAAGCGCGTGGAGATAAAGTGCGGATGGACAATCTACCTTTAAGGGTGGGCAACTTACACTCATCGGAGGGGGATGATGCACAAAGTTGCACGGAGGATGAGGCTTCGTCTTCATCCTCAAAATCGCTGTCAAGCTCGTATTCGTAGTCGTTCGGACACAGAATTTCCCCTGTGTGTTTTGCGTCGGTATTATCACAGCGATTCAGCGCCGCTAGCGCACTTGTCCATTCCTCTCTGAGTTTAGCTTAGAAACTATCAGCCGGAGGTTGCTTAAAAACTATATCATCGCTGACCAGATGAAAAATTAACGTGTTTTTCCAAGACAGAGAGCGATGCATAGGTCTGGAGGAGCTTTCCAGGGTTTCCAGGGCTAGGACGGGTAGAACAGGCCAAGAATTTCACGTCGAAAAGTTTTCCCGTCGCGAGTGATCGACTTAAGAGACGGTCATCGCTCTGTCTGACGAACCGTTCCAGAGCTTCCGTTTCGTTCGCTTGGCTAGAAATAGCCTGGAAGAGTCCATTGGCGAATGGGCACTCTGAAATGGACACAGTGAGCGAGATCTTGGTAGGTTGGACCAACGAGAGAGTGCAGGCTGTTGTTAATGGGACTTCTACCGAGGGGGTGTGTGCCAAGCCGACTTTCATGGTACCAAGTGGCGCCGAGTCGCTCCCAACGGCGCTCCACGAAGAGCACTCTTGTGCGGCGTCCCAACTTGAGTCATGTTGTTCCATCATGACAGCAAGCGAAAGTTGAGCATGCATGGATGTATTCCCCCAAGAGATTGTGCTACCGTGCCGACGAAAAGAAAACGCTGCGGGAATCCAGTTGCATGGTTTGACTACTACTTTCAGTTTTTTTTTCCTGTTGGCAGCTCCGAGTGCCTTTGGGAGGGCCAATGAGAAAGCGAAAGTCCACCCAAGGTTTGGCAGCGGGAGGTCCACAGAGACAGTACGAGGCGATTTTGAACTGCCAGAAAACTGGGAATGGAAGATAAAGGCGGCCTGGATTGTTGTGGGTGTCCATCGCTCCTCCAGTTTTTCCACTATCATGATCATGTTGGAAGGATGCTGCGATGTGGGAGATGCTGGAAGGGACGGAAAACTCGAGGATGGCACGAGTATTTAGATTCGGCTGAAATGAAGAGAGCCGCCTTATCAATGATTTCTTGGACACGTTGGTACATATCAAACCTTGCGTGCGGAGTAACCGTAACGAGGAGGTGACCTCAACTTCAACAACTTGACACAGCTCAAATGGAATCAGGGCCATCACTGCTCACTGTCGTACACGATGTGCTCCCCGCTCCACCAACCTCTGATAAGCTTCGTACTCCTCATCCATTTGGCACCTCATACTCGCCGACCCTGACACGACTCAACACCATACTCAACACGACCACTCAGCTTAGCCATGCGCTGTCCCAACTCAGTGCCGTTCCTTCCTCCGATCAAACGTCCAAGCTCGTCAGTCTCATGAAGCAACACACTGCAATGACCACGTCCATCACACTGTCACGCGCTGCTGCTACTTCTCTCTCTGCGGAGCGGCGTGTCATGGTCTTCCCTGATACTGCACCGCCATCTCCCACTAGGCTCGAGGAATGGGGACGTGCAGTAGGCATGGAGGCATTCATCGATAGTTCTGGAACGTCCGCTGCTACGACCATAATGATGGCTGGTAAAGTTTTAGTCCTCGATGTTGACATCGACAGCGGAGTAGTTGTCAAGACCTCCTTTGCTGTTGGTAACAATAATGCTAATGGCCCACCAGCAGCACCAGACTTGGATGCCTTTCTCGCCAGGGACATAGCCAGATGGGTTGATGCAGCAAATCGGGCCTCCCTGGCTGCAGCTCACAACACACAAGCAGAGGATCCGGCGATTGAAGCTGCTTACCTTGGTCTTGTTGTGCAAGAGCATCTACGCTACCTCATGATGCTAGATTCGTTAGCAGTCGCTCAGGGTGAGCGAGGAATCCGGTGGTTTACGGAACCCGTCAGCGCAGCTCAGCATTTCCTTGATGCCCAAAAATCTTCTGGGTACGTCACTTTTTTGTTCAGACTAACATTTATTGACGCTGGTTGGTGGATAGGTCAAAGTGTCAACCTCTCGATAAAATGCTCGTCCGAAATTCCTTACCCTTGCTGTATCTCGACGCACCATCCTTGTCCTTCCTTGTGTGGCTTTCTCCTCTATCGTACCTTCACCTCCTCCGGTCTTCACCAACTACGCAGCCCCAAACAAGCAACTCCAACCCTTCCATTGATATTCCTGTCGCGCATTTGACTACCGCCCTTTCGGGAAAATATGACGGCGCCACGATCGCACGTCTAAAACTCGTCCCTTCGTCTGAAGTTGTTGGAGCATCCCCCCACTCTAACTCTCCAAATGACCACACTTTCCCCCAGGTTCCTTCTCATTCTTGGGTCCTCGAATTCAACCGTCCATCCAGGTCGAGGCATCAGCCGACTAGTTGTGGTGTAGTAGTTTCGCAGAGTCGGCTGCGTGCGATACAAGCTATTCTTGCGGCGGACATGTCCACGGACGTCCTGATAAACATGACTGTCCCAGGAGGTTCTTCTACAGGCGCTGGTTTAGGCAACTTGGGTCCTTTTGGATCCATCGGTCCGGTGACAGGAACGAACATGGGCAATCTTGCATTCAATGGCTTCATGATGGGTTCATCGCATGCTCAGTCGATTGATGGTGGGAGTTGGGTGGACCTTCTGGTAGGTGTGGTTCAAGCAAAAATGCCCTATTCTTGACACAGGCCTATCCACGGCGTCCGCGAGACCAATTCTTCCACTTCCGTTCAACTGGTGACCTTTACATCCGCCAAATGGCAGTTTATGACAATTGCTTTCCCTTTCTACGGGTTCCTTGTTGCCAGACAGCTTTGTTACCTATTGCCTGACTCTTATTGGTGATTCTGCTGACATTGTGTCTCAAAGTTAAACAATGGCTCACCTGCAGAATACTACAAAGCTATATATGTAGGTAGCGGAACTTGGCTGGGGATGGGTTCTCAAACTGTGACTTCATCAGAATTCACCAAGTCAAGCTCATCCGCCACTTAGCCTGCGGCTTGCGGCCCCGCAAGAGCCGGGATTTCTGTTGCAAGAGGTCCCCGTGAAAACGGCCAGTGAGGTGTCGCACATCCTGGATGTACGTGGTACCATAGCTTCGCGGTGTGTGATCCTATTCCTCAGCAAACTCACGAGCCCCGTTCTCAGATCGTGAGGGAGCAATGCTGGTTGAACGAGCTGTTGGGAATGGTTCAATGGCAGCCGGACAGCAGCACTCTTGCACAAAAAGATGCGACATCAATGCTCCCTGCATGGGGCCTCGAAGTGGAAGAATCTGTATCGCTGCAACTACTTGCGTCCGTTCTTGCTGGAACGGTCACACCGGGTTCGATCCCCGTGTCGGTATATCTTCCTTCAGCAATGCTACCGCCCCTAATGGGTTCCAACGCGTCTCACTTTGGACTTGAAGGGCTTGGCGTCGGACCACCTCCAATCTCCGGTGGTTCTAGCTCTAGAGGTCTTTTTGGACCCACTGATATGGACATGGACATGGAAATCCCCGGGCTGAGTATGGGTATGAGTTCTGGAATGGACATCTCCATGGCTGGGATGGGTATGGAATTATCAAGTTCCCCTGTCCCGTCACATCCTCCACCGATGATCGTTCTCTCGAGCCCTGCACGGGCCTCCGCAGCAGGTACAAGTATGGTCGAGCTTCGCGCCTCTTTCGGCGAGTCCAACAATAAAGGTGGGGGCACTAGCTCCGACTGCGGCGTTAAAGTAGAGGCTTCAGCTGGGGTAGATACACGTGGTATGGATGAAATAATCAGACGAGGTGGAATCTGGGGGCTGCCGGGAAAAGTATGGGTTAACATGGGACCTAGATAATACAAGCGATACAAGTACAAGCGACATGCAAACGACAACCTGCAGTGAGACGTATTTATGGAATTGGCAAAATTTTTGAAACACAATTGGAACATGAGCAAGATAGGACTAAGCTGATGATTCAGATGGGTTTAACCTCTCCATTATCGCAATAAGGGCATCATGCGCCCAGGGCTTCTCTCCCAGCGACACTGCTTTCACCTGAAGCTTGATCGCTGATGAAACTTCAGATGATTTCCGAAGCTCGGACACTCTGTCGACTTCATACTCTCTAATGATCGGATAACTGTGAGATGGAAGCATGATCATGAACTAGTATTCACGACCTAATGACGCAATTTCAGGTAACTTACTGTGCCGTGAACCACGAGAAGGCTTCCTCAACGACATTATTCTTCGACAACCCCTTTTTAATGGCACGAAAGGCAAGTTCTTTCATTCTTTCATCCCCGAGCTGTCAAACGTACGATATTAATTCATAATATGCCGGGGCCCCTCAGCATCTTGCTTACAGTGGCTGCAAGTCGATACATTGACTTTGGGGAGCAACAGGGAGGTTGATTGGGGTCGTTGGGACGGTTTCTGGAAGAATCCTGAGCCGACTTCAGGGGCAGGAAAGACACTTGGCCCGTGTAGCGGAAATAGATGTATGAACGCCACCTGAAAAGAACAACACTGGGTCTAGGGTGCTAGTACTCGGTAGGCATCAAACATACTCACGTCTTGTATGCCACACCTTTAACGAGTATCATCCGACAGCTACTGACGGAGTAGGCGGGAGGCGCTGCTGGTAATTCGTCCTCCATACCGTGGATGCTTCCTTGTCTCGATCCCGCTGGTAGCACTGTCTATTCAAATTGGAGAATCGGAAGAAAGAGAAGCTCACTGTGTATATGCGGCTTTGAGGACGATCCTGTTTGAAACCTACCGGGAGTAGCGTTGTGGTCGAGTCCAAAATCATCCGAGTCATCCTCTTCTTCTTCGTCATCGAGGTCGCTATCTTGCTCATACTCATACTCGTGAAGCACGGAATCTGCGTTGATATGGTGATCGCCGGTCATATTGACCAGGAATGCGGGAGCCAACTGCTTTGCTGTTGCAAGGGTATAAGCTCAAAGTGCAATGTAAAGGGTGCATCATCCGTACACAAAGATGACTTGGGCAACACCAACCCAATGCTGCTATTATTGGCATACACGACGCGCGGTCTGCCAGCGGTGGTTCCGGGACGCTTGGCGGAGAAAACATAGAATTTGGTATCTACAAAGTCTCCAGTCTCCATGGATTGGCGTACTGCCTGGGACGTTGAAGCAAGCGGGTCCGTGACGAGCTGAGGGAGCCTCGCCTTTGTGGTCAGCGTGAGCGACACATAGGGATGCAAAGCAAGGTCGGGTGGGAGCCACGAGCCAAGGAAAGCGGGTTGACCGTGACCAAACTCTATAATCGTGGTCACCCTCTCCTTGAGCCCTTTTGGATCCCCATCAGTGCCATCTTTCAGGGAGACGGTCACGGTGGCTTGATCTTGCTCTGTGTGGGAGTGATTATGGTCAAGATACAAGCGGACCTTTGCAAACCACTCGTGCGGATTGTAGGAGATCCCAAATCGCCATCCTAGTCCAAAGGTGTCGCTCCAAACGATGGCACCGTCCCCGGATGAGCAGACGGCAGGACGTTTGTCCTTGATAGCGATATGAAATACGGAGGTAATTGTGTCTGAGATCTTCTCCATCTTCGAGTCGAGTCAGATTCAGGGATTTTCGAATGTCGGCTACCGCAGGGGCGAAAGAGAGCGATGGACGACAGTACTGTGCCAGCGGGGGAAACAAGAACGGGCGCCCTCAACTGTCCACAGCATCCAGCTCGCTCAGAGCTCCCAGGGATCTTCGTAGTCCAACAAAGGCAACTTGGATAACCCCTGATTTAAATTCGCATATCACTCATCCTTGTTCGTGGCATCAAGACTGACTAGACAGGGACGAGGAATGGAACCTACTTCATCCCTAGATATACGATCCAGCAATTGATGTTCTGATATCTCTGCAAGCGAACTCGGTCTCACACGAAGGCGGCGAGGAGTCTGCTGAATGGTAAGGTTATTCTCGTCTTTCCCCCCGGGCTTCCAGCATGATCCTCGAAGCGAACGGCGGACGTCACTTTGTCCATACTGAAAGCAGAATGCCATGTCAATGACCGTTGGGACCCCAATGCAGAAAAGCGCACTCGTTCCCGGGCTTACTTCCCCGGGGACGGGTGCTCCCCAAGTCACAGGATAACTCAAAATGCGGAAGGGTCAAAGTGTCGGACACCCTAGAAGCATTGGTGTTCAGATGTCCGACGGAAACGTTTCTTCATCACTGACTCCTCGGACGGGGGGGGTTGGCGGTAATTGTGCTGCGCATCAACTTTACCCTGGTGTCCCACAGAAGATCGGTTTGGTCACATGTTAGGCCCTTAGGCATAGGAGTGCCCCGTGCTTCATGTTGCATGTTGCATAAGAATTGATCTGTGCCTGCATGCAGGCCATACTCTGTGGGTGAACGTCTTGTATCATGCATGTCAAGGCACAATGAATCACGTCCAATATGTGTGCGAGACGTCAGACCCACCTGCCCCTCCATACAAAGACGAAAACTAATTTGGTCCTATGGGCCGTAGCTTGATCTTTTATCAATGAGACTTAGCCGAGAACCTGGTGAGAATCTGTCAGGACCAGCGCCGACCCTTGTGTATCCACCTTTTTTTTCACGAAATTTGGACCCCCTAAAATTGACGTTCCCTACAAATCAAGGAAAACTGGACGTGAAACGTGATCGTATAATGGATCCGCTCTACGTACTTACTATTCCTGATGGTCACCGCAGTGCTGACAGGAGACACCGCCCTATCGGACAATAAACGGGACACAAACCTGATTGCTCATCCGACCGAAACGGCGAGTGGGTCTGATGCCTTGCGTACAGCGCACCGTGCGGTTCATTCCCACTGGGCTAAATGTCGACCCAGGGATCCGAAAATTTTTTAGTGCCCTGCTGGAGCTGAGTCCTTCGTGTCATGGATAGATACTCAGGGTCAGGGTTTGCTGCGAGCTCAAGGCCGTCATAACGGCATATGATTCGCCAAGGAACTTGGCGGGGTGGGCCCCACAAGAGATATAACATGCGTTTAGCGCGATATGATACCCAGCGATAAGGTCATACGAAACACGTATATTTTTTGGGGATTCGGATGCATTGAGAGGAAAACCCCACCTAACGCCTAGTGTGGAATAGATTGACTATATCTGACTGGTGCCAATGTTGATGCGTTTGACGCACTGCTGTCAAGCAAGATTGGTAGCAATGAACCACCACACATGTTCGCTGTGAGAAAATATCAACGTGTCTCAGCATGCTTCTTGAATTCTGGCTGGTCAGTCATCCTGTCAATCACAAGATTCATTCCGGCGAATTGATCAATTGGGACCTACTAGTACAAAGTTCAATGTGACAGCTGAGAACGAATGATGACATGAAACTCTCAATGTCTCTGCCACCGCATGACGAGGTCCAGTGCACTATTAGTGCAGACGATGTTACATTGCAAGGAGACGCGGACGGGACGGTAGTCTGTTCGAGTAGTACTGGGATTGCACGTTGCGACGCCTGGCAGATTGAGACACAAATAGACCGCCTAGTGTGTTGGGTGGCTGGTTGACTTTTGCTGCGGATGCGAGCCTCGCGGATAAGCAATGCTGACGAGCACGGTCTGGATGGATGTTGTGCATGGAGTCGCACGAAGGACCTGAAACGTCGGGGCCATAGTTCTGCTCACGTGGAGTACATGTCCAATTTGCACGAGTAGGAAGGAAGGGCCACCACGCTGCATGTCATGGCATGCATAGCCGAACATATAAGCCGTTGCCCGAAAAGGGCTGAGCACATGCTGACAGGCACAACATAGGGTATAGTTGCGAATAGCCGGACAGAGGGATTCATAAATACCGGCGGCGCACATGAGAAAGCCTCACGAGAAGACGCGAGTTTGACATGCCTCATGCTGGGTCAAAGATAGGCTTAGATACTGAGATAGCATAGCAAAATTGATCGGAATTGAGTGCACATAGTAACCTCGGGACGGGTAGACGGCAAAACTGGGAGGGAGAAGACGAGCTAAGCGGTCAAGGCAGCTTGCGTGGGATGGAGGGGACCATGTGGTGCACTTGTTCTATCAGACGTAAAGGAGAAGGTGTGACGTGACGTGACTAAGAACACGGCGTGTGACATATTCGTTCGCGCACGGGAGATTTCCCTCTCAGGTCTGCGTTGCTCTCCTCCCCACGTCTGAAGGTTGGCGTTCGATCTCCTCAGCTTTCGTACGTCCTTGTCCTCCTCATTTCCCTCCTTCTCTTCCTTATCTCCCCCTCCAGAGCACGTCCAAGGGTATTCTTCTCTTCCTCACCATTTGCATAGACTCTCTCCTGCGTTCGTTGCATGTCTTTCGGCCCTGGCTTCCTCAGACTCTCAGCCGGTCTCGTCTGATCCCCTCCCCCGCCGAGCCCCCCCTCATCGTCCCTACCACCAATACCTTTCTGTATCTCGTCTTCACCAACTCATGTTGCAGTATTCCGCTCAGCCAATTCCCCTCCCCATTTCCTACAAACCCCAATTGGCTCGCAAAGATATCCTACCCGAACATCGTTCTAATGATTCCCCACTTCAACCCCCACCAGCTTCCCGTCTGTTCAACAAGCGTTTCACGAAAGATCGTCCGTCCCGTCCATCCCAGCAACAATCGCAGCAGCAGCAGCAGCAACCTCCACTCTCCCATGTGAATCATCATTCTCCCCTCTCTGTTTCTTCCATTCTCCCCGCTTCTCCCTCTTCTTCTCCCCTCCCCTCCCCTCTTCCCCTCCCCACCTTCTTATCTCCCGCACCCGCCAGTCCACTCGCTCTCCCCAGTCCTCTCCCGTCCTCCCTCCCTCTCCCCCTCCCTCCCTCTTCTTCCCTTCGTCCCCGTATTCCAAAGTCCGCCGCCTCCTCCGCCCGTCGCTCCACTTCGGGCTCCTCTGCCATCGAGGACGTTCTTGCTCCTGGAGACTTCATCGGTGAAAGTATCCTCTTACAAGGTCATCACATTCGTCTTTCCCCTGCACCCGTCTCACACGACTGCACCGACTTTGGCTTGGCCAAGGAGTTTGAGGTCGTTCGCAAACTTGGCACAGGTTCATATGCCGTCGTCTACCTCGTCCGTGAGATCTTGTACCGTGCACAGCCTTCCGAGGACGGCCATTGTGGTACCCTTGATCTTGGTGAACCGACCTGCTCAAAGAGCTATATGACTTATGGCCGTGATTTTGCCCTCAAGTGTCTCAGCAAAGCCAATCTCGATCAGGACGCCCTTGCTGCCCAGATGACCGAGGTCAGTCCCCGTGGGAACTCGACGTTTGCACCGATATTCATCCTCTCCCACAGGTCACTATCCATCAATCTCTTCGTCCCCATCCCAACATCGTCACCCTCTATCGCACGTTCGAGACACCGGCTTTCCTCCTCCTCTTGTTAGAGTACGTCCCCGGCGAAGATTTGTTTTACTTCCTTGAGCAGGCACGTGATCATTACGAACCGACACCCATCGCGTCAGAAGATGTCCCATCCTCGCCTTCGCGGACTCCTCCGACCCCTTCCCTTCTTGCATCTCTCCATCCATCTCAGCTCCTCAGCCCCACACGTTTGCGGTTGATCGCCAGCATGTTTTCCCAGATGTGTGATGCTGTTGCCTCCTGTCACGAGCAGGGCGTTTTTCACCGTGACATCAAACCGGAGAATTTCATCGTCACGGACGGTTTCGTCAATGGCGAACGTCGTGTCATCGTCAAGTTGACAGATTTCGGCCTTTCTACCATGGAAGCAGAGTGCTCTGACATGGATTGTGGAAGCGCTCCGTACATGAGCTTTGAGTGTAGAAACAACTGTGCCCCGACATACCGGCCTGCTCCTGCCGACGTTTGGTCCCTTGGCATCGTTTTGATCAATATGTATGTCCTTTCCACCTCAAATTCTGATACCCATCAATGATTTTTGATTCAGGTTGTATCATTATAATCCTTGGACGGATACTGCTCAAGGAGTCTGCTCTTCCTTCAACCTCTTCCGCCAGTATGGTTGCGACTTCTTTATGCAGCGCTTCACCGGGATGACTACACCCGTGGCTGAATTCCTTGCAACACGCGTTTTTTGTCTTCCTCCTACCTCCTTCTCTCTGTCCACGAACACGGCGATGTCTGTCACCGCACGCGAGTTCGGGGCTTGGATAAAGGATTTGCCCGCGCTGTTGTCCGAACCCACACCGCTCAGTCGCCCCGTCACAGGCCACAAGCGCGTCATTTCCACATCTTCAATAACCCTTGGGCACCCTTTGTCGTCATGCCCGCCCTCACGCCGTCCATCGTCTCGCGCAGGCGGCCGAACACCAGTTATCCACTCCCGTAGTTTATCGCGGGCGCCCTCATTTGGTCCTGCATATGAAAAGACTGGATTAGGTCTGGAAACAGTGCCCGACTTGGATGTCTCTGTCGTAGAGGAGATGGAGAGTGAAATCCTCAGACCTTCCCATATCGAGGTTATCGAAGAGGTCGAGGCTGCGGACGAGCTGGATGTTGATCTTGAACAGAGCCTGGATGCTGAGCACGACTTGGAGGATGGCCGGAGTCGCTCTACGAAGAAACGGGGACGTCGCGGAGCGCGGAAGAGCAAGCAATTCACCAATGGTGCTGTGGATGAGACGTTGGAGGTGCTTGCTTCTGCCTCGCAAACCCTGGCAAGACAGATAAGTTTGGCATCGCGTTCTTCCTCGCGGCCAGTCATCGATATCAGTCGCGCGGCCAGTATCGCATCCTCCAAGACGCCCACCGTCCTTGTTGAAACCTACCCTACTGCTACGGATGCGTCAGCTTCGCCTGTTTCCCCACCCGCCGCCCCTGCCGTCGCAAAGAAGGCTTCCAAGTGGAAACTTTCTTTTGGAGGCAAGGGACATTCTTCTCCCGTAGAGGAACCCGCTCCTGGTACAGCCAACAATGTGGCAAATCTGATCATGGGATTGTCAGCTGTGCCCGCCCCCAACAGTGCACCTCTCCCAAGTATCAGTCATCAAACACACGCTCCACATTCACCTTACACCCGCACGCCGCTCACACCACAGCGGTCTCCTGCAGACGAAGCGGTCACCTGGACACGCGGCCGGCAGCCTCAGCCTTTTAACCCGAATACGTGGGGTACATCCTCTGGCAACAGGCATGGGCAGAACTCGGGAGCATTCTCTTCTGCGAACGGTGTCTCCGTTGAGCGCTGGGGACCTCGTGGGGTATCACCTCCGTCGATTCGTAGCGTAGGTCCGGACTTCGCTTCTTCTAACTCTATGCTGTCCAGTTCTGCCAACAAACGTAACTGGCGGAGCTCGATGTCGACGACTTCGAGTGCGAGCACATCTACGAGTGCGTTCACACGATACAGTAACTCGAGCACACGGAGCATCAGCACGATGGCAACGAGCGTGTCGAGTGGGAGCTGGAGGGCACAGACCAAGACGTCTGGTCAGAGCGGATGCAACAAGATTTATGGAAATAATGGGGAACAGCAGGCTATCCCCAAGAATGTCAAAAGTGAGTTTTGCATAGCTCTCGCTTCCAACGTGTACATTGATTCCGTTGTTGCTCAGTTATGTCTGGTGTGCCTTGGGAGTTGGCCCAGTTGCCGCGTCAACTACACCCGAACCCAGTTGGAGACATTTTCGGCCAACCCCCCCAGCGCAAGCCTCGTACGCGTAAGCCTAAAGATCCCAAACTCGACACCATCTGCGAGCGTCCAGGTGCAGCTCAAAAGCACGCTGTTCATCAACTCCGCGACGCTGCTACTTCCACCACTGATCTCGATGGTGTCCGCGAGGGTAGCGAAACAGGCAGTGATGGTGTGCCGAAGAAGGTCCAGAAAGGCCAGATCAATGCGCTGGCGAAGATGCTCTCCGCTCTGAGGCGGTAAATGTATTGTTAGTCACAAGGAGACTTCCTCGCTCCCTTTCCTCGTCCGCCTGTTCGCTTTCCTGGGCGTTCACTTGATTGGGAGCTCATGTATGGTTTCTCCTTGTGCATGATGCAGGTTCTTGACATTGAATGTGACATGGCGGTTTGTGCTGTTCGCTGTTGCTTGCGTTCGTGTATTGTTAGGTAGCCTTACTTACGGTGCGAAGTCAATCCTGTCTGGGTGTTGATGTGTGCTCAGCTTTTACACAGGAGAACATCCATTTTATTTTATTTTTGTCGCCGAGTCCGTGACTCTGATGAAAATCCACAAAACCCAATCCACACTCCTTGTTCGCCACTGCTCTTCACCAGACAATAGGACTGTAACATTTCTCTACTGATCCCATTCCATTGATAACACATTACTAGCATAGCAAATACTGTAAATCGCAGTCATTCCTTTGTTTCACTGATTCAGGTACTTGTGTTTGTTTTCCGGTGCATATACAATGCGGTTGTTCTAAATCGTATGTGTGACAAAAAAACAGTTGGTTACTATGCCACTGACCAGTGTGAAGACGAACTGCCCCTAGGCTAACATACTCTTTCAAATACGAATGTTGTTCCTCTGTTATCTAGCGTCGTACAAAAGGAATACCAGAACCTCCCGCAAGTGAGCTTTGCAAGTCTGCGAATGCCATGTTTTGCTCAAGAGTTGGGGCTTGCGGCGCCCGGGGTGGGAGCGTTGCCGTATCGATGAGGATCGTCGACGGCTCGTGATGCGCTGGCGAACGTATGCCCGGGGTAAACCGGATGCGGTGATCCATCGATGATCGGGATTGCATTGGGGATGGCGACCGCGATGCCATGCTCTCCGGATCACTTTCTGAGGCGACTGAGCTCTCCGCCATGGACGGCGAGCCAGGAATGAAAAATTTCCCACTGCTATCCGTGCGGACGAGATTGACGTAATATTCTTGAAGGACTTCACGCGTGCACTGACAAGCGAACAGCCAAAAAAGGCAAGAAAAATCAAACCAAAAAAAAAAAAAAAAAAGACAAGACGTGTCAAGACCAGAACAAGCGGTGAGAAACCTTGAAAGAAGGGGAGGGGGAGGGGGGCAGGAAGTGGAAATAGAATGATCGGGCGTGGGTGACGAGGTCGAGATGAAAATTGGGTAAAGAAAAACGTGCTAACCGTTAATCGCCAATCGATCATGCGAAGAAACTCGCGTTCGAGGACGTTGAGTTCGGATACGGGAATGCCGCCCACACGTGCGTAGAGGCTATTGGTGCAGAATGTATCGCATAGGCCCTTGCTGCAGACGGTGATAGAAGCGATGATGAATCGGTGACAAGTGAGGGAAGACAACGTAAAATGTGGCATCCGTGCGCAGATCTGATCGACGTAGTGGAGAGTGAGTAACAGGCATGATTTCTTGGGAAAGATTTGTTTAGACGGAGGCGCACGTTCCAGTAGAGGGAGAATGGACACACCTCCACCTTGGTAAATCTGATTATGCGCCGAAGATAATCGAGCACGGTGATTCCAGGCGCCGATCTCGAATGAAATCGGGTCAGGCTTTCACTGGATGAATGAAAGGATCAAAGACGTTCGGAAAATGTCGACATCGGGAGAACCTACGGCAGCAAAGGTATCCGGTCATTATGCGCGATCAATCGTTCAAGCATATCAGCTTCGATGTAACATGTAGACATCAACGACGGACGATACACTGGCGACAGAGAGTGATTACCTATCAGCAAAGCAAGAATATCTATATCCGCGTGTTCGAATGCAGCGGGTAAAGCGACCCTTCCTGCGGTGTCCATACACCCATTGCACTCACCGCCTTCTTGGCTTGTGGATCTCTAGCAAAAGGACGCGATTAGCTCGAGATGTCAAAACACGCCAAATCTGCGCAAACACACTCGGCTCAACGGCATGCTCCTGTACAGCACTACAGCGGCGTTTGAACCTTATTTTATCAGCCACCTACACATACACCGCGCACATTCCAGACTTGCCGTCCTCGAGACATGGCCCCAAAACTCGTGAGTTCACCCAATCATTCAGCGCATCGCTCTACGCGCTCACCGTCACTCAGGACCCCTCCGAAGTCAAAATCATCTACCTGCGGGCAACAGGCGGTGAAGTCGGTGCTTCGTCTGCCCTCGCCCCAAAAATCGGTCCTCTTGGTTTGGTGCGTTGCTTCGGCATGCTCTCAAAGGCGTGCGCTTAGACTGGCTCTAGTCGCCCAAGAAGGTCGGAGAAGATATCGCTAAAGCGACATCCGCATGGAAGGGTCTACGCGTCACCGTCCAACTCACGATCCAGAACCGACAAGCGGCCGTCTCGGTCGTGCCCTCAGCATCCTCTCTTGTCATCCGGGCTCTCAAGGGTATAGATCATCCTATTACTCTCTGCTGCATGCGCTTGAACTTCGTTTCGTTGCAGAGCCTCCCCGCGATCGTAAGAAGGAGAAAAACATCAAGCACTCTGGGAACGTCACGTTCGACGAAATCATTGACATCGCCCGGACGATGAAGAGCAAGTCACTATCAAAGAGCCTCGCCGGCGGCGCAAAGGAGATTTTGGGAACTGCACAGAGCATCGGATGCACGGTCGATGGTCGGCCCCCTCACGACATCGTCGATGGCATCAACTCGGGTGAAATCGAGGTGCCAGACGAGTAGGCAACGATTCCTGTATTCATTGATTTGCATTATTATCCCTATCCTGGCACTTCAGCACTTGACACGTCGGCCTCACCCTGTGATGTCAAATTCTGACCCAGCGGATAATCACCAACTATCATGCTCGGCGCACTGTTTGACATGTAAACCAGAGGGCCATCCACGGAATACTATATATCCTCCTGGTCACCCAGATCGAGCCCTGCTGGGTAGGTTCATATGTGCAAAAATGGTCGACGATTAGCGTTGCACCACAACCTTCAACTTGTCTCTAGTCTCAGTGGAAATTGTTCTTCCTCAGAAGCATCGCCGCCATCTTCATCTTTCGTCTGGCTCCCTGTTAGCCGTGAATTCCACACCTCAGTCAACCGGATTTTGTCCTCGGCACCCAACTGTATCATCACGCTTGAGATGACCTGTGTCGCCCCTTTGCCATCCCCATGGTTCATTAGCCACCCAGCCCAGGCTGATGCTGCCGAGATCCCGTCCACAGCTCGCCAATATTCGTACACTGTGCGAAGAAGCGACTTGTCTGCAAGGCCGTCGCGTGAAAATTCCAGCGTGAAGGCGCGCTCCCAGACGGCTGCGGTGGGGAGATACGCGCTATATATATGCCGTATCAGCTTGAGACGCTTGGCGCTGTCGGTCCCCTGAGAATATATCGCCTCGGACACATATCGAAGGAGCAAGGTCTCGTGGATAGTCCGTGTGGCCGAATTTTTCATACTGTGGCTCAGTAAATCCTTTTTCGTTGCGTGGTAGATTCGTGTCAGTGATCGAAACCATCTGTACAACGATGGCTTACCTCGTAGACAGCTTGCTGATCCTCTGTGTTACCTGACTGGTGGTCAAGTCCCCACAACCAGATTTTTTCAGTGCCGTTAACATCCTGGCTTGCAACCACCGCGATGCGCGCAGATGCCCAGGCTAACTTGATGTTACCCTGGTCGCACACGTTCTCTGCATCTAGTCGGGCAAGCCATACATCGGGAGAAATAGAGGTAGCAGAGTACTTCCTGGCAAATCTCAGTGTTCTCTTTGGCGATGTGTTGTCGCGTAAGAGTAAACGGATGTGCGTGGCTTGCAAGACTGGTAATGCACCAGAGCCCTGTGCCAGGGCCTGTAGAGACCCTATTAAATACTGTTTCTGTGACGAAGTCGTGATTATCTAGAGAGATGAGAGTGAGATGAAGAATCTGCCTCACCAAGCTGGGCTCAAGTGTCGGAGACCGACACCATTCCGATACAAAATCGGCATATATCTCTGACATATTGGCTTGAGTAGCGGTGCGGTTGGCACTCTTCGTAAATATCCCCCAAGAGGCCTTGACGGCCGTTGTAAGCCGCTCGTTAGCAGATTGGAGAGCATCAATTAGCTTTTCACTGTCCGCAAAATGAGGATTATCTTCGACAATATTTTTGCCGTCTTCTTTTGGGAGGGTAAGTTCACGGAGTTGTCTGGTAGCATGCATTTGGATCGCACGAGGATCATCGGGTAACGATTCTTGTAGAAGGGAATAGACATGGTCCAATAGTGCGGTACGAAGACAGAGCTGACATGGATAACCGCGAATGAGCACTTCGAGCTCCACAAAGAGCTCTACCGTGGGCAATGCTTGATAGAAAACTTGATAAATTTTATTCCAATGATACAGCATAAAACACACACCTTTTGCTGCACTCGACAAAGCAGACTTGACGATAGCACCATCCATGATCGCTTTGCGTGCAGTTTCACCTTCATCGCCAGCCTTCTCGGCGGCTATGACTTCGTCTGGTGGCTTTTCCCTCTGCTCGTCAATGACGACGGTCTCGTCATCACCGCCCATGTCAATGTCGGACTCGACTCCTTTCCCTGCGTGTGTCCCCTCGTCCTCCTTGGTGTTAATTCCCAAAACATTCCACCGCCTTCGCATTCCTTCAATGAAACCAAGTTCCATCCGGATGTACTCCCTCCACATGTCCACACTGTCTGAATTTAGCCGAAGCCCGCGCTGTAGCAAAGAGCGAGCAGCAGACGGCGACATGTGCGATAACTCGTGTGATGCAGCCAAGATATAAAAGGAAGGGACATGAGGGTGAAGTTGCAGAGCGCTAGGTATCCCTCTCGAGGTTAGTCGCATTTCCTGGCCAAAAAGCACTGGGCCCTACCGTGCGGTGATTCGTCCCACTAAAGCGCGTGCTCCTTCGCGCTTCGCCACCTGGATGTACTGTACCCAGAGTCCAACATCTGACTTGAACCTCTTGAGTGCACGCTCGAATATTTGGAACTGTCTCCGGACGAGTGCGTAGTCCGATATCGTCGACTTTGACTTTGGAAGGTCTGAAAGGTAGCGTGAACGTTGTTGGTAACATAAGATGCGGATCTATGCACATACTCAGCCGTTGGAGTCGTTTTCGTCGCAACTGCTCGAGGCCCATTTCATAGGCGGCATACCGCAAAAAATCACTCTTCTTTGCGACTCGACGCACAAGGGCAGTTTCGAACTGAGTCCGTTTTTTCAAGATTTGTTTTACTTCGGGCTACACGACACTCGATATAAATATTTGCTCTGGCATTGGGATTGTACAGGGCTAGCTTCCGCGCGACGTACTTGGGTGAAAAGACTTTTCTGGACCAGGTCCTTAAGCTCTGCGAGCATCTGGTTGCTGTATGAGACGGATTACAAAAGAAGGCTGCTCTGAACTTGCCTGCTCTTGTTGAAAGTGCACTCTCTCCATGATGCCAGCTCGGGCTCGTCAATGTGGAGATAAGTTAGTCTGGTTGGCGAGCGAAACTTGCAACTGACGCGCGGGAAATATTATTTTACTGTATAGCATATCTAATCTAATCAGACACTCATCAATTCCAGAGTCATGGAAGGAAAGTGGCAGTGATTTAATTGCCGGGTATCAAGCACGTTCGTACAGGTTGCATGAAACATTCCCCGTGGACCGCGTAAGTTGAAAGGTGGATGTATCTAAAACACCGAACCCCGCATTGTCTATGATATATGACTGGTCAATGTCTTCAGAGGTTGTACACAGGCTTGTACGCCTGGTACGAGTCTGGAATGATGCATCGCAATGCAGCGCTGATCTGCGCGAACCTCATAGTAATCCCACAGCATTCTGCCTCGTGTGCCTGTGTGTCCTCGTTCTATCGCTCGTCGAAATGGCAGTCGTATGAAAGTCGGTCGAGTGCGATAAGCAAGCAGTGTGGTAGATATAAAGCAGCAAACAGCGGAGAACCAATTCGTACCACTCCCATCCATGGCGCCGAAGGCTCACCGTGCAGGTGCAACTGGTCTTCCCCGCACTCATTCTCGCTCCTCCTCAAGCGGTTCTTCCAAAGCTGCACTGAATCTACACTTTACTCAGAGAGATCCAGCACCACCAAGGCAATACGAAAAAACTAAGAAAGCCGGCTATGGCCACGATGTAAATTTCTCTTGACTTATCGTCTTTTTTTCTTCAACAGTATGATCTGATTTTCTTTGTCCCATTCCTCCCAGTCGCACTCACGAAATACGTCACCCCTTCCGCGGGTGAACAGCACGGCACGGGTGGCTTCCAGAGAACATCTACAGGCTCACCGCTATGCACCACCCCCGACCCAACGCCAGCAGGGGGGAAAGACCAAGGCTGGCTTCACTCTTGCTAGCCCTCCCGCAGATGACGACGACGAATGGGTGTCCAGTGAAAGCGGTGTTGTGACGCCAAACAGTATTGGTTCGGATAGTGGCCAGACACCCGTCGACCACCGCACGTCCATACCCACGGGCCCACCCGTCGACGATTTGATACCTCGTCCAGATACACCGCGAGCGCAGCCTCATTCGTTGTCTCGCGTGCCTACTATCCGTCCTCCGGAAGCGCCGGCGAAGGCATCTGTGTCAGCTGCACGTGGGCCTCAAGCTTCCCAAGCAGTGGCTGCGCCACCATCTAGTCAAGCAGAACTGGCTCCTGAAACACAGCTTCACTTCACTGAACCACGCGTCATGGAGACACGCTCAGCGAACACCTCCCCCATTCATCGGACGCATCACTCATCGAACAAACGCCTATCGATGACACGGCCTTCCTCCATGCATTCTACTACCAGTAGATCCGAAGCACCGTTACGTCCACACCCTCTGATCCGGGGACAATCATTTGGTCAGGGTGTACCTATGACATCCAAAGTGGTACCCCTCACTCCCTTGACCGTCACCTCTCAAGCGTCTCCCGTGTCATCACCAGGTCGTGATCAGACCGACAGACTATCAACCTCCCCATCTAGCGTCAAGACGACATATGCAGAGTCTGCACCAAATCGTCGAACCTCAGTTTCTTCTGTGCGTTCGGTAGCCACGCTTCCGAGTCAACCACAGGTTCAGTCCCATTTCTTCGGGAGAGCACACGACCGCCACCGAACACTCTCCTCGATATCCTCTAATTCTTCATCGTCTGTCCAAGCATTATCCTCGCTGGCATACCTTCCGATGACACGCCCATCCACTCCGCAATACACTGCCCACTTTCCTCCTGCCAGCATCTCCGCTGGTTTGGAGGCAGTTCATCCACTACTACCGCCTCCTTATCTGAGTGCCCACATGTCTTTTCTCACGCATAGGAGTCCGTTGAAGGAGTCATATGACAGAACCATTGCTGCTAGGAAACTACAGAAGCGAGAAGGTGGAGTGGTCTACTAGGAATAGGTCTTCATGCCCCGTCGGCATTTGGAGCATGCATGTTCTTGATACCCAAACTATCGGACAGCCCTTCTGAAAGCTTCATTTATTCAGGTTTCTATACTTTCTATTGTAAATTGCATTACCAATGGACCGTTATGCATCGTTATACTATTTAACACAGGCGATGATACCATACGTACGTTTCTAATGGTCTTGGTGACAGTCTCGCTATGGTAGGTCGCGACTACTAGCTGGAGTACTGGCTGTTCCATCATCTGCTCTCACAATCAATCTGATTTGATTGGCGTGAAATGTCACCAATGCGTGTTCCGTTCATGGATGTAGAAAGATGCTGTCAAGTATCTGAAACATGATGATGGTGCGACCGCAAGCATGCTAAGACGAGCGACCAGCTTGAGGCTTCCATCATCGTCGATCAATCTCCTCGTCTTGATGTTGAGACTGGCTGGAAGACGTCTGTTTGCGCACGGCGTTGAATGTACAAAGAAAGCCGTTTAGTACCAAGGTAGTCATGGTAGTGCCACGACTACAGTGGTGGCGGTGAGGGGCACGTCGGTTTACTTACCCTTGCACCATCATCAAAAACACATCCATAATGTGGCTCTCTGATGCACAAAGTTGGTGTTTTGTCGACCTCACTCGCCTGCTTGTTCAACCGGCTCATTTCCATCCACACAGAGATCGGTGTCGCACTCACGACGTTTGGAACATTGTTCATGTTCTTGGGGATAGTGCTCTTCTTTGACGCTGCTCTACTTGCACTCGGAAATGTCAGTATACCTTCGTGCCATTGAATCTGTCTGGGCGCTCAAATACCCACCTTCCACCCTTCTAACCCTAGGTGTTGTTCCTCTCGGGCCTCACACTCATCATTGGGCCCCAGAAAACATTCTATTTCTTTGCCCGCAAGCAAAAACTGCGTGGAACAATATGCTTTCTCGGTGGCGTTCTGCTCGTCTTTTTCAAATACCCGTTCATTGGGATGATCGTGGAGATCTTTGGATTCTTGAATCTCTTCGGGTAGGGTTGTCTCCTGAAATCATTCCTCACGTGTCTCTCACGTCTTTACGATCCAGCGACTTCTTTCCCGTCGTCCTGACGTTCCTGCGACAGCTCCCTTTTGTCGGCACCTTCTTGTCACTGCCTTATATACGACCGGTGAGTGATTCTGGTCGCGCGTCGAGTCAATCAGTGACGGGAGTTGTTGAAGGTCGTAGACCGCTTAGCAGGCTCAAGAACATCAGCAGTTTAGTCACGGACCTGCCAGTCACACGTATTCACTTATTGCTAGGTAGCTGGCGTCTGATAGAGATTTGTTGGGATTTAATTCGTATACGTCCGGAATGTCATTAAATCCTCGGAACACGGAATAAGCTGCTTTCGTTATCTACGCTCCCATTCTCATGCCTCTCCCAGAACTCACGTGAACCCACTTTTCTCATGGTGAGGTGTCTGAAGTAGCAACAATGTGGGAGGCTGAACGAGAGTTTCCATTGCCGCCCTCTTCTCGGACAGTTCATCTCGATTTCTAATCGTGAAGCCATACTTTCTTGCCTGGTCAACTACGAGGCCACTGGGAGGAGCCTTAGAAACAAGCACCCTACGAGAATGTGTATCGGCACTCACATAGCGTAAAACGTCATTGCAATGTATCCTGACATCGGGACAAGGTATGACCGACGAGTGTATGTCAAATCGGCCAATGCACCCTGCGCAGACGGGTACCAGGCACCACCTCCAACTCCCTGACATCATATTGTAAGCTGGCAAGTGAATGAATACATGGGAATGTACTCACCATGACAATCAAACCCGACCCCTTCTTTGTGTATTTGCCAAGGTTCTTGGTCCCGAGGGTGAAAATACATGGATAGCAGATAGACTCAAAGAAGAACAGGCCGAATATGCACCCGATACCACCATACCCTGGTAGTTGTGAGATCAAGAGACTGAACAAGGTGCAGAAGAAGCCGTAGATCGCAAGCAAGAGAGCTGGGTCGACAAAGTTCAAGATTACCACACTGACGAATCTAAGGACCAACGTCATATTCATATTCCCATGCCGATCGCTGACAGAATAGCTTACCGTCCGACGGTGAAAGTGATTTGGCAGAACGAAAACAAATCACTCGCTCTGGACTGGCTGAGACCAACCCCTTGATCAACGAAGAAGTTTACGGCAAAGGCAGCCACACCGACTTGCGCTCCACTGAGTACCGCGTTAGATACAAAATCTGCCAAAAAGAAAATCGCTAAAAACTTACACGTAGGCGGTTTGTGCGACAAAACCAAAGATACAACGGTACTGTCTCCAGAATGAATCTTGGTCGTCCTGCATTCCTACGTCTTGTATCTCCTCGGCAAGGGCATCCTCGGTGATTTCAGGTAGATTGGCGAAGCTGAAACACGTCAGAAAGTGGGAATGGTGAGAGATAGAAGCGACATACAAGAACAATACATTAAGAACGATACCAAGGCCAGCGACAGCGAGATAAACCCTACATGTTTGGATCAGCTTTTCGATTACATTGAAATGGGCGTAAGGGAACGCACCACTGGACTGTACCAAGAGAAGTTGCATTCTCGCCTGTGAAGAACCATCGTGCCGCAATGAGAGGTCCGGAAAAAGAAGCCACTCCTTGAAAGCCCTGACTGAAATTGAGACGAGCGGCGGCATACTGAGGGGTCCCCAGAACTGAAATGTAGGAATTTGCCGCGACCTCGAGAGTAGACAGACCACAGCCTAAGACAACGTTGACCCATTCAGAATGACGTCCACGCAGAAGGGACGAACCACGCACCAATGACAAAGGTACTTCCAACGAATCCACCATATTTCTCGAACTTGGCAGATGGCCAAAAGAATATGGCACCAAGTGAATATAGAGACAAACCAATATGAATACCTTTCTATCCATCCGATCAACAGCAAGAACCAATTTTTCTTGAAACAAGTTACCTTGTATCCTATCCGCCTCATCTGTTCAGAGTCAGCGTCATTTGAACGTATCGCAAGAAAGACTCACAAAGAAGCCTGCGAAAGGTGCCCATACAAAGTATGCACCCTGATACCACTCGTCAAACGAAATTCTGCATCTGCACGCCTGGTTTGCTCACAAAATAAGCAAGCTGAAGCATAGTACTCTGCAGCTTTGTTATACCAAACACAGTTTGGAAGTGAGCATTGAGGACATCAAGAAGCTGGTAAAGACTGCCGTTGGCATCGAGCTTCGTGAAGGATGCAGTGTAATGCTCACACCATAAGCAAAGCCCCCTGTCAAGTGTGCTAAACTTCTAGTTCTATGGAGTGGAATCGACGCACAACTCACAAGTGAAGAAGAGTGTCGTAACGAGGCCGAAAGCGTAAGCCCATTGTCGTCGGTTGAGTTGAGATCCTTAACGGCAACACCATGGATATAAGAGAATGATCCCGAGCCGCCAAAGGACAGAACACACCAGTCGTTCCCTTGGGAGGTGCCATTCCTTGTGCAGACGCCCGACCAGGAAAACGGGGGACGAAGAACAACGCCCACGAGAACGTAACTTCGCTGCTTATATCGATAGGCTAGCTGTTCCGGTTCCGGTACGGCGGATATACACACGGAGATGGGTATGTACTCGGCTTTCATCTTCTGCTACTTGACGGACAACCGACACCATATCCGCAGCGGCGGGAACCCGAGAGCATCACGATGCTCGTATCTGTTTCTGTTTGCTCATGGACGATAAGTAGTGACCAATCAATCAGATGTAACGTAAGGTAACGTGGACACAGCGTGCGAGCGGAGCCCTTGGAACACGCGAGTGGGGCGATCATGCGGACTCGTCTTTGCTCGGACTGTCTCGGTCCGTTTCCAGCTTGGTGGGCGAGTCTGTCCCGGTGCATGTGGATGGAGAACTGCGACGTGACGGGTTAGCGTTGTGATGGAGCTTGAACTCAAGAGCAATTTAGTCACTAGATGGTTAACTGAAGGACGGGGTCGAGCTCTCATCAAACCCGCGATCGCTCCGCAACTGCTCGGCATATATAGTTACTTACAACCCGACCTTTAAATAAACCGGCGATGTCCTCACTTGTGTCACCTCTCGTTCCGCATATTGTCGTGAGTGCAGGAGCGCCCATCAAAGGAATCCGTGCTCACAGCTCGGGTCAGCGAAACTACGCTGAAACGAAGCGACGTTACCCAGCAGAGGGTCGCAGAAGGTGGAGATTGAGGGTAGCGCAGCAGTTTTGGACCGCAGTAGGGTCAGGTGGTTCGGCCCCACTATGTCCACAAGTATGCCTCCAGCGCCTCCCTGAGCCACGCTGATGCTTTGATTCTCAGGCTGTCTCTCCAGAAGCGACATCCACCGCGGAATCTGACACTGATCGCGACCCGTTGGATGGGGTTACTCGCGATGTCCCTGAATTGGGTCTCATTGTCCGCACTGATTTTTCTGATGAACCTTCCTGGGCGGCGTTTTATACCCGTCTTCAGGACAGCGAGAAGGAACTTATCCTAGGAAGCGACGATGTAGACGGGAACGCATTGAGTCAACCTCTCCAACTCGATAGCGTGGGTGAACAGGACGACAGTGACGACGAGGACGAAGATGCTCCCCCAGCAATCTTCCACATCATAAATCCATCTTCTCCACAAGAGCGCGACCTCCTAGCAGGCATCTCGAACCTGACGGTTTTGCGTCTTTTCAACGATGTTGATGTTCGCCCGTCTCCGACCCTTCCTCACGGCGCAAATCGCATTCGTCCCCCGAACAGGCTCGTAGACTTTCACGGTTGGCAAGAATTCTATCGAGGAAAGAATGTATGGATATATGATACCAAGTCAAACATTGATCAATGCGTGCGCGTTGTTGGCCAAAGCGGAGACATGTATGGTACAGCGACGTAAGTGTGGGTCTCTCCGCCGAGTCTCGTACGAAACTCATCCAACTCGAAGAGGAGATAGCTGGCGAGCACGGGTATCACACATATGCGATCTTCAGGTTAACTTGTCCTCCGGAGCTATCAAGATCGATTTCGGAGGACTTGATCGTTGGGACTTCAACGAGCGGAGGCGCAACATGATGGAGGCCGAGGGGGAGTAATGCGCGACATTCGAATTGCTTGTCCCGCCAGCCTATCGCCGCTTCACTTCGCGCACCGTCGTGACATGCAAATATGAGATCGTAACGATTCAATATGCCAGCTAAAGGAAAAACGATACATAGGGGATGCCCCGCTCGTCCTCCCTCGCACTTCCCATGAGGAATTTTAAGCAGTAACAGTCCACACACGAACGAGGTTGTCGGTGAAGCCACCGTACAACGTCTGGCCGTCAGCAGACCATGCGATCGACACACACTCGGGTTCCCGCGAGTTAACGCCAACGTCTATGAATTCAGGCTTGAGCTCGTCGACGATCGATCTAAGAAAGTAAAGTTTGCACAGAACTCCAGATAAGCAAGGAAAGCAACGTACTTGCTCTCAAGATCAAAGATTTTAACACAGCTGGCAGTGGCAGCGCACAGCCAGTAACGGTTGGGAGAGAAAACGAGGGCGTTGACGATGTCACCCGCCTCGAGAGAGTAGAGGTGCTTGCCCTCGTTCAAGTCCCAGAGCATGGTGATACCGTCCTTGCCACCTGATGCAGCTAAGGAGCCATCGGGGGAGACAGAAATAGTGTTGATGTAGCCGGTGTGGCCGTAGTGATTTGTCTTCAACTTGAACTTGGAGAGTTCCCAGACCTGTTCAGAAATGAGGATCTACGATGTGAGTTCAAAAACTCGATCACGCCACCTTGACCACCTTGTCCCAACCGCAAGACACGATGACGGGGTTCAGGACGTTGGGGCTAAACCGCACGCAGGATACCCTGTGAAAAAAGTGAGGACCATGAGAAGAGGGATACTAGCGATCACGTACCACTCGGTATGGCCGTCATCCTTGATATCATATTTGCATTCGCCGAGGGTATTCCAGAGCTTGATCGTTCTGTCACGGGACCCGGAGACGATCTGTCTGTTATCAGCGCTGAAGCTGACGGAAAGGACGTCTGAAGTGTGGCCGACGAATCGACGCGTGGTTTGGCCGGTGTTAAGGTCCCAGAGACGAAGAGTGTGGTCCCAAGATGCGGACAGGGCGAACTGGCCATCGGAGGAGATGACGATGTCGGAGACGAAGTGGTTGTGTCCGTGCAAAATGCGTTTTGGATAGCCATACGTATCCTCGTCGCGGGTCAATTGCCAGACGATGACGGTCTTGTCTGTGTGCGATATGGACTATCAAAACGAGAAAGAGTGGGTTGTGAAGATAAATACCACGGGAGGCAGTCAGGATCATGTCTGGGTTTTCTGAGGAGGTCGCAATGGCGGTCACCCAGCCCTTGTGGCCAGGCAGCGAGCCGAGGAAACGCAGTGATTCCGCCATCGTTGATCAGAGTCGCTCGACGTCGCGGATACACACACACCACCCAGTCTCGTGACGTGACAGCCACCGTGACTCGACTGCACAGTTTATCGGTTACTCCCGTCCATCGCGTTTTCGCACAGCTTTACTTTCGCCCCATCGACTCAACTCCATTCAAATATTCTTGTGAGTGTCGTCTCCTCTGCAATTGTTTTTTTTCCGTATGATGTTATTCTTTAATATTTGCTACTTCAGAGGGTTCGCCCGATGAGACCATTTCCACCAAGATCTCTGACTCCTTTTGTGACTCTTCTATGCTGTTTTCACTGACTAACCTCCGCAGTTTTCCATTGGAGTTGTAGTCATGGTATCTAAAATTGAATCTTATTTAACATGTATTCGTCAGCAGGCGTTTCATCGGCGTTGACGGGCCGTAGTCAGCCAAATGCAACTTCACTCTTCTCCTACTTGGACCCTCCCATCGATAAGCTCTTGAATCCGATAGGTATGCTGAATCGACCAAGGACGCCAGTCATCAGTGAGCACTGACTGATATCCATTCCACGTCATACATTTAACATAGGCGTGAAGTTGACACAGACCCTGGTGTAGACGATGTTCTAGCTATGTTCGACTTTTACGTGTGATAAGGGAATCCACAGTTCCCTAAGATATAGCTCTCCAGCCTGTTAGCACTCGCCTCCCCTGAGCTCGAAATCCTGGCTATCATAGTCTCTTTCGGTGCGTGGCCGATGAGCTAGCGAATGAAGAGTAATGAGCTTCAGCCCCTAGGCAACACTGATGTCCACGCGACATAGTGGGTCGTTCTGCTATTATTCCCAACGTTTTCTCAACATTATGATTCGCTGACAGTGCGAACATTTTTAAGCTGTACCAGGCTGTTGGTCGTCATATCGCTGCACACCCCGAGGATAAGGAAAGGTTCCCAAACTATACCCCACATGTTCCGCCAATCCTTGCTCAAGGTCCTCAAGGTCCACTTCATGGTGGTCTCCACTTTGCTCAATATTTCCATGGAAAGTGCGTCGTTGCTCGTCTCGGAGGGGCATCGTAGATTTCCTCAACATCCCACAGGGATGGTCTAAGCAATGTTACTGCACGTCACCCCGACCTCAATGTCTCCTCTGATAAGAATAATCAATTCGATTATAATTTTGTCACAACAACAAAATCAGCAATTGACGTCGCATTTGAACTTCTCGAATCACGGCCAGAGAGAAGCATTACATACATTACTCTCGGACCCCTGACAAACCTTGCCATGCTTAACCGCGAGCACCATCAAATTATAAAAACACGAATTGGTCGAGTTATTATAATGGGCGGTGCCTTGGATGTCCCAGGAAACACCACGCCTGTCGCAGAGTGTAAGATATTGTTTCCTTATGCATGTCAAAATATTCTTCTGATATTCTCAGTCAATTTTTTCGCTGACCCGTTCGCGGC
The DNA here is from genome assembly GCA_038092355.1 of Caloboletus inedulis. Taxonomy (NCBI): domain Eukaryota; kingdom Fungi; phylum Basidiomycota; class Agaricomycetes; order Boletales; family Boletaceae; genus Caloboletus; species Caloboletus inedulis. The sequence goes on from JBBPQD010000004.1 coordinate 43,545, forward strand.
GAAGGAGTTGCTCTGCCCTGTGGTGCCAGGAAGTGGTCTCCCACTAGAACGGGTCATCCTAGTCACGTTAGATGTTACAACCTCGCACGAACTCCCTTTCTCGTTTTACATCCAGCACATCGATCCTACATTCGATTCCACCCTCAAGCCTTCCATTGGCTCAGGCAAACCACCTTTAATCCACTTTACAAGCTCAGTCTGTGAGCGCACCAGAGAAATTATGATCACTTTCGGAAAGGATGCGGTAGAACTCCACGATGTGGTCGCTGTTTGGTGTGCCATTGAAAACCCCCCAGAGGCTGTCGTCGAGGAAAATTCTTTGCCAGGGTTGTCACTTGGCTGGGCTGCCGTCAAACGCAAGTTCGACATTGAAAGGTACGGGATCACTTTGAAGCAAGCTGAGTGGGTGTTAATACGTGGTCTCAGGACGGCTGAAATTACTCGTGGCATGTTGGTTGTAGATCGAAGGGGAGGCCAAACGGCGTATGCCCCCGGCGCCAACCGATCCGAAGTGCAGGCTTTTCTAGAGCAGTCCCATCAGTGTCATGGCTTGCTGGAGTCTACCGCCGTCCCTGCTCAGGTTAAAACGGAGAGTGAAGGAATCCGCAAGGGCCCTGACGAATGGTTGGGCTATCCGACAGTACACGACGGCAGTCTCGGTGGATCCATGGATGTCGCTTGCATTGTTGGCACACCGGGAAAGGATGCACTCCTGCGGTTGTTGACAAAACGCTTGTGGGGAATTAACATGTGATGAGATGTACAAGCACTACGATTGAAGGCGATTGTCTATCGCGAATATAAGCTGTTCCCTTGTCAACACATGTTCCCCCTCTATTTCGAAACCATCTCATCACAGGTGTGTCACTGGTAAAATCCTCATTCGCCAAAGCTCTTCGGAATGCATACAGCGCGCAGTCCGAATGTATTGGCAAGAAACACCCCCACATAAGCATGGACTTGGTGTTGCTGAGTACTCACTCCTGGTACAAAGAATCGAACATTCTCAACTTGCGTCTAACCATCCGTCTGAACAGTGTATCACAGTACAAATGCTGCAGATATGTGAGGAAGGGTATGTCTTCCAGTGACTCATTCAACATTCAGTCAAGAGTTGTCTCGCGGACCGTACTTGCCATTGTCGAGCGGGACTGCAGAGATAGGTTGCGAAGTCGCTCGTGCTCTCGCAGAATCGCACGTCCGGGTTCTTTTGCTGTCCTCTCTCCGATCAGGCGGACGTCCGCTTTGTTGAGTGTGGCCTCGGCGATCTCAATAATGTCAAGTAAGTCTGGGACAAGAAGAAGAACACTTCGACATCGTATGTCATATCCAGATTTTTTTCCCAGCTGCGCCTGTTGACGAGATCTGAAAGATTGTCGCAGATGCGGGGGCCTGAATATATTCGACGTATCAGCCACTTCGCAGTCAATTACCTTGGCTACTTCTTGTTCATCGGCCGTTGTTTCCCTTGATGAGGAAGATATCCAAGCTCGCCAACGCTCCTCCCTCGCGCATATCGTGTCCATTTCGTCCGAGTTGCGCTGTGTGGCGCCGTCCCCGGTCTAATTCACCTCCAAGGAGGTAAGGGAGGCCGGTCCCAAGAATCTCTCCGCCGTCTCGCTTTGTGCGGACCAGGCTTGCAAACATTCCGTTCATCGAGCACGCACTTGTCGAGAGAGCCCCGGAACCTTCTTAGGGTCGTCTATGGGCGGTGGTACTCGACGATATGATGTCGAGGTTATGCTTGTGTGGGGATGTTAACTTAGCCTGAGGTCACTATATCTTAACCATAATTCAAACTGGTGGTTGGGATTAAAAAAAAATTGTGTGGCAACAGACAGCGCTGCAGGGTCCCAGAAGCAGAAGATCAGAGTCTTGACAATATTTCTTGCTATTCCGATCATCGTCACCGAAAGACTGAATGAGGCAAACCTATTAGGTGTTGTTCGGCGGAGGCTGTGGATCCAAATGACCGCCTGTCGTCATCTTTGGGTCGGAAAGAACTTCTTGCACGAGTTGAGCGAGGCGTTGAAATGGACAAACTCAGCAAAGACGCGCTGTTCCCATGGAAGGACACTACGAGAACTTGATCGTCCTCGCCTCAGGTTCATGATCATGTTCATACACCATTCTCATTTGTACCATGAGCACATGAAGACATAGACGCTGTATAAAATAATGGATGACTTGGAGAATCGTGGCATGACAAGTGGGAACTGTAACGTCGGTTAGGCAAGAGACAAAACGGTGCATGACGAAGGCTCGTAGAATCAAGGTTGAAAAGATAAGTAATAGGGGAAGGGAAGGGAGACTACATACAACATGTCTAATGCGGGGGTTTGTGATTGGGTATGCTACATGATTTGGGTGCACAAAGAGGTTGTTGTTGAACGCCTGCGACCAACATGACGAACACTGATGAGGATGATAGGTATAGCGGAGCCAATTAGTCTCAGAGGTCTTGGATTGCGTATGGATGTCGAACAAGTTCGTCATAAAGCTCTGCCGGCAGATCTCGTACAAGCGTGACCGCTATCCCAACAACTGGGACAGCTTCGAGCGGTGGGAATGTTCGTAAGAGGCGCATAGGGCTGGAAGGAATGGAATGAGCGTAGTGTTACACGCCATGCACCGGGATCAGACCTTGGGGAACTCATGACTTCTTCTCGAATAAGCAGCAACTGTGCGATAACACACAGTACATTTAAATGTACACCAAAAGCCAGAAGAAAGTCCCATAGCATCAGGACTTGATCCAGAGGAGGTGTGCATGCACACAAGGTAAGGACAGCTGCAAAAAATTGACTTTCGTCGACATAGTTCCGGAAGACATGAACAAGAAAAAAACAAACAAGGGAATGCGTAGATTTCGGCGGAGAGGTTCTTCGTTCGGAGATAACTGAAAAGCTCGGGGTCTACTATCTTCAGGCATCGGTCCAGGAGCTGTGAAATGCAACCATCTACCGAGTGCCACTGGGATATGAGAACGACGGACGAACCTTGAGACCTCTGTGTACCCCCTCTAGTGTTGGTTGCACGTAAAGGGGACACGATTCTTCAATGAACTTGGCGAAGCAAAAAAATGCTTCAAGCTCTGAAGGCATTGTATACAGGAATGGGGCAGCGAGTACGTTCATTCCTTGGACGTATGTGAAACCAAGATGCTGTGTCTCCTGGCGGTCTGCAACCCGATAGTTGTGTTATGTTGAGTTCTATGGTCATTTCATGAGGATGAGTAGCAACGCACCATGATTCCGCCATACGAAAGCATCCAGCAACCGAACGAGCATATCCTCGCGGACTCGCTCCTTGAATCCACGATCCGTCGCTAGGGTCCTTCGCACAGTTGAAATAGGTAGCATCACGGTGAACGGTGAACTTCACCTAAATGTGTCATTCCTGATTTTCTCCCGAACCTCACATGGACCACGAGAAACATATTGCAAAAACGTCTCTGCCGAGATGTCATCGACGCGTAGGAGAATTTTCCATAATCGAGGACGAAGAGTCGAATCCTACGAGAGAAGATCAATGAACGGTTGGCTTGTACATTGTTGCGTTGGTACGAACAACTTTGGACGGAACGCCGTCCACGAGAATCATGCGTCTGAGCTTCTTCAGCCCTTCGTCCACATCTCCAGATCGTCTTGATTTTGATGATTTGTGTTGATTTAGAATTTTATTGAATGAGTGGGCTGCAGCTGCCGCTACTTGATCCGGCGATGAGGACATGGTGGTAGTCTGAATCGTAATAGTGTTGCAGAATGTTTGGTGGTAAATAACATTCCCCACTTGCCTCCCACTTGCACGCCGACTCAGGATCAGCGCTGAAGCGCCCATGAGTTATTATTGACTGGTTCAAGCACCGTTACACCATAAACGACGGTCTTCCTGCTATCCTCGATCTGACTAGGGGAGATCAGTCACAGCACCCGGCCAGAGGTGCGCTATTTCAGTATCAAAGCCCCGCGGCAGCGGTGGCCGCCCAACCTCCCCTGGTCTATTGCACTCGCCACCGTTAGCTACCATGGATGTTCCATTCATCTCGTCCGGCGCGATGAGTCGCGCACAATATGCTCTCGTGCGTAAAGTCGAAAACGCAGCCTCCCCCCAAGCCGCCGATCAGATTCTCCTGAACGAGCTTGATGCTGTACGCCGCAATCTCCAACAACCACATCTATCAATTGTGCGTAGAGCCTCTTGAATATGTTCCAACTGTTCTTCAAGGCAGACCTTCGTAGAAGGAATGCAAAGAATGTTTGATCTTGATTCTGCATTGTACTACGTCTTTGTCTGCTGCTGGCCCTGGCGACCTGGAATTCGCCTTCCCGCATGCAATAAATCTCGTGGAATTTGGCCAGTCTCCGATGGACAAGAAAATTGGTGTGTATCGGCGTTCATGTACGCTATTGAGTAAACTCGGCATCCAGGTTATATCTTCTGTGTGGAACTAATGCCTCCAAATCACGAACTTCAGCTCATGTTGGTCAATACGTTGCGCAAGGTAAGCGTCCTTGTTGTCGAGTAACCTGCGGCATGTCCCTCATAGGGCCCGTAGGACCTGGAAAGCGCCTCTGTAGCTCGAATATGTCTCGCTCTAGATGTGCTCACACAAGTCCCTAATGAGGATGTCATTCCTGCCATCGATACCCGCCTCCAGACTCTTCTCCAACACCAGTCGTGAGTAGCATCATTAGTCGTGGCTTAACCGGTGTGTTTCAGCCCCCTGGTTTTAGCGTAGCTGTGCGGCGACGTGCCCTCATGGCGTATCATACGCTTTTCCAACAGGACACTGAACGCCTGGCACGTTTGGAAGACGTGATACAGCGTCGTTTACGAGCTGAGCCTTCTGGGATTGCATCAATATGCACAGTTGCGGGGAAAGTGTGTAGATTATGTACTTTTCCTCCCCGTTCTAACCACATTTCAAGCTCAAACACTCTGAATCTCTTGGGAAGCTCCTGAACTCCCAATTACAACATCAGTATCGTGAATTTGATAAGCCAAGCTCTGTATTTGGCGCCCTGCGGACACTTCGCAGGGGTGAGATGAAGTTAGTGCGCAGGCTACGTTACCTTACAACGTGGGTTTAATGCGCCGTCAGACTCGAGCCAGGGAGCGTTCCCGTTGTCATCGATATCATCAAGCGCGTGTCGAGAGTCCCCATGCGAGGTAAGAATATATACATTGTAAATGCATCGGCTGAGCACGGGGCAGCTGTACTTCGTGAGGCCTTTATGCTTTTGTCGACCGTCAGTCCAGAGGAACTCCGCGAATCTCAGTTGTCATCCACTGCTGTCACTAGCATTCGCCATTTCCTCTATTCCAGGGATCCTAATGACTTGTATCTATTTGTGTGCTGCTTGAGCTGTCTAGATCCCAGCGTCTGGGCTGGGACATACCCCAACACTGTGGCCGTTTTGGAGGAATGGGAGGTTCAGGGGGTTATGAGGCTTCTCGATTCGCCCGATGGCTTCATCAGAAAGACGGTGGTTCACCCTTAAACCGTATCAGCAGGCGTGCTGACAGTTTCCACCATCAGACACTCAAGATTCTCCATTCTGTCGATCCAATTATCGTCGAGACATACTATTCGCAGGCTCTGCACAACTTGTCGCCATCGCTCTCTCTGTCCGACAAAAATGAATACGTTTCACGTTTGCTTGAAGTCATCGACATACAAGATGCGAATGACATAGACCAATATGTAAGGCGTCTGAAAGACATCTTTTCAGTGGTTGAAGGGAGAGAGCATGGCCCGACAGAAGATCTTCCGGTCCTCGACCTCAGCGTCCAGCGGATCCTGAATGGAATCCGGGAAAGTACGCTCCACTCACCATACGGCATAGACTCGCCTGACACTTTTGAAGGAGAAACTTCTTCTAGGATATCATGGGTTACTGCGCTGGCTGTATCTTTGACAGAGCCGGAAGTGTGCGTGGGACCAACACTCATGGTTGTGATCTCTGCCCTCGTTAGCGAGTATTGTGGTAAGGTCTCAATATCACCCGCGGAGATGCTCCGTGGTATGGCAACGAGACTGGCTTCTTACGCTCGTGAGTCAACCAACTTGTGCGGAAACTAGCTCGATGACCCTTTCCAAGCATCCGTTCAAGACGCATGCTTACTCACGATGCTGAGATTGTCTGTCGAGTGTGATGAGGTTCCTGAGGAAGTTACCACGGCTGTCCGTCGACTGTTGCAACACACTGGCACTTATCTCCATAGAGTAAGTCCAACGTACGCACCGTGGCCTTGTGCATTGACTTCTAATACCAGAGATGTGATCAATTCTTGACATTGTCTACCCAACGACGTGTTCTTGCCGAGATTGTTTCAAGGGCACCGTCGTCTTCTGTGAGTTGACATATCATTATTGGTGGCGAGTATTCATTGACCCTGGACAAGCTGCCCGACTTCCTCTTCGCGTTGACGAGTTATCAGTCAACTCCAAATACCACGTCCTCACAGTCCCCTCGAACTACACCCTCGGGGCGCCAAGAATCGTTAGATTTCTCGCCTTCTCGAGGGGCAGGATCTGCAAGAAAGTTGCGATACGAGGCTTATGCAGCCCCGCAACCTGTTCCTAGCCTTAGGTATCACTCCAGCCCACAGCGACCGAAGGGTTCCGTCTCGAGTCCAGAAGGCAGTATGAGGAGCTTATCTCGTGCAAGTGACACGTCGAATTCGTTGAATGAACTTGCCAAGACTATCACTCCGGGGGAGCTGACACTGGCAGCGGCGCAAAGCCCCTTTCATGCACTTGAGGTACGGATCATTCTGGTCGTTCCTCAGCCGGTGGCTCAAACAAAACAGGCCAGCAGAATACTTGAGCCTGTGGCGCAGCCACCGCAGGATGACCTAGTTCGTCGCGTTACTCGGGGAGTATTTGCCTGATCTGATTCAGCATGATAGGCATCCCGAGTGGACCTTATCTCGCTCGATTCCCCGTTCATTGCAGAACCCGCAAAAGAAGTGTTAGGAGATACCGACTTCAGGGTTGTGTGGGACTCTATGGAGAATGCAAATGTCCGAGGTTGGTGTGAAGCCTCGTTGGACATGATTGTGCGCCTGTTGCAGTCATTGCAGCACCGGATGAGAGTGATTGCTACCGATCAACCTCCGTTTGAAGGCGCGTGTGAATCTTGTGGGAATTTTCTTTTGACTCACCTCAGTTGTTATGTAGGCGAGCTCAAGGTCCTTGTCCAGGGGCCAGAACCTCAGCAGCATGCAGCTCTCCGATTGCGGGAGGGGGAAGACGAGAGTTGTCTATGGCGCCTACGTTGTAACGACCTGGAGCTTCGTATCTCCATAAAGAGGTTGATGGAGGATATTTAGAACACAGACACGATTATCAGCGGACCCACGAGGAGCAGAGTACAAATGTCTATAGTAGTACTCCGAGTCCCGACTTGATCGCTTTTGAACACGTGATAGGCGGCCGCGTGGGAAAAAACCTGGACAAGCTGAAAATTTTGACAAGGATCTCTTTTGGTCTCTTCCAGTCGTCGTTTTCTGAGAAGCGCCTCAGCACATTTTCTACAGTTTTTAAAGCAACTTATGATCTTGTACAGGTTCGTGTTCCTATCCCCCCGCTGGTTTCAGAGGCTTATCATTTAAATCCATTCAGCACTCGGCACCTACTCCTCCCCGTTCTTCCCTTCGCACCGCTTGTAGTATCTCTTGTTGACACGCCTGATCGTCCTCCTTAAAGTCTTGTCTCCCTCCCAACTTGTAATCATCCCCGGCCTCGTTTCCTGGCTCATGGGATAGCTCTCCTTGCCTCTCGGTACTGCTCGACGACCACAGTTCACCAAGTGGCATCGTTGAAATGTTCTACACACTCAAGAGCCCATCCATCTTTCGCCCCACTAGTCGTCCTCCCTCTCCTTCCACCCCCCCTGACCCACCTGTGGTCACAGAGAGACCTCGACCTCTCACCAGAGTCCCTTTCGGTCTTAGGCGCTCTTCCCTGACACCAGCGGCTTCTCCCAGTTGCGCTCCTCTCATTCAAGATGGATCGTATCTAGGAGCGCTCGACCTACGGCTGAACGAAGCTGTGTCCAAAGCGCTCGCTCACCCATCCGGACCTTCCCTACCGAACGAGCTGGTCGGTGGTAGACGTCCAATCCCCACTGGCCGTGGCCACGCTTTGGGTTCATTGATTGCCTCGTATGTTGCAATCCAGCTTGCTCGTCTTCAGTCCGCTCAATATATTTTCAGCGAATTACGGGCGGCACGTGACAATGCACACCTGTATAGGGCTATCTTGCGTGTCCTCCACAAGCCTCTATCTGTTCTCTTGAGCAATTTGTCAGCTCTCCTTCTACCTCTGCTATCCTCCACAGCATTTCTTCAGCCATCAGTACCCACTCTTCAGGTGCCGATTCCAAACGCAACACAGCTTCATGCACTGGCAATCGCAGACTTTGCTGGGGAACTGCTTTCGAGCTTCGATGATATGGCTTTGGGCACAGACATGGACAGTCGTGGGGATGGACTGAAGCACATACGTGCAGGACTCGTTTCCCTCATTCGTCGTGTCGTCACCCCGCTGATCACGGGAATTAAGGAGGAATTGATTCCGATCATCGACGCATTAGAAACCCCTGTTAAAACGACTCCTCACAAAGTGAAGGGATCCGTTCATCCTTCCATCACCATGCTTCAGTCCTCCGTTCCTGTCCACAGCCGAGTACTTGCACATTATGCGAACACCTATCCCGCACATACATTGCTTGCCTCATTCCTGATTTCCATCGTGTGGCGGGCGCTCGTCGTGTTATCACACCGTCGAATGATGACCCAAAGTTCTGCAAAGATGGTCCTTGCTGAAAAAAGCCAGTACCCATCATCCCCGCGGATTCCGCCGGTCACTTCTCCCGCTCTGTTCAACCTGAAGCGTGGTTCTTCGCTACCGGCATCGCCGGTAATGACATCCACAGCTGCAGCCGATGCGAAGGCGTTGCACGAGATTTTGTTACACTTCCCTCGTCCAACTCATACCCAAGTTGCTCGCGAAGCTGTGGATGAAGCTTTTGCCCAAATGGCAGCATTGGTGGCGTTGCTTGAGATCGCCGATGATCCGTTCCTTGAGGTCAACAAGACAGTGGAGGAAATCACCGCCGAAATTCATGGTCTCACGGATGAGCTCCCGACCTTAATTGCTCTCCCGGTGCTGTTGCGTGTGCGCTGTTTCGGAAGCGTCATTGGCCCCCAAGCCAGTACTGTGGCTGCACTTTTCGACGTCTCGGAGGACACTTATCGCAGAGACTTCTTGACAGGCTTTGGGCGAGCAGAGCAGTGCGGTCCCGTCGTCGCGCAATGGATCTTAGATGAGGTATACGCACGACCAGTTGTAGATCCCTCGGAGTGCTTCGTGGACTGGTTAGAGGCTCGCCTAGCTCAAAATGACCATTGATTCTGCCGATATACCAGTGACATTTCATCATGTGAGCTCATCCTATGGTCTTGCACCGCACTTTGCAAATTTCCCTTGCGTATATTGTAATATACAATCTAAATACTTAGTGTCGTTCATTTATTTTCTGATTTGTTCATGGATTTTATCATGTAGAAGGATCTTTGAAGGATTATAATTAATGTTATTGTTTTCTCGGCTCATCTGATCATGAGTCTTGTTCCTTCCTGGACTCGAGCAGCCTGAAGGTGCTCGCGGCGTACATACCAAATGTGCTATAACACATTGTAAATACGAACGATCATGATGGCTTAATTCTCAGTAAGTGATGTTGCATTGGCAGTGAGAATCTTGTTCAGTCCATCCCGATACAAGCAGTTCTCGAATTTGAAGCTCTGCGCGATCTCATCCAACTCTGCCTCGCTCTTCCCGCGGAAATGTTCCGCCCACTCTTTCACGAGGTACTCGGCGACGAGAATGCTGCGCGACAGCCGACCGACACGGTCAGGCATCTTCCAGACGGGCGCAGGATAGAGCGACTGGTTTTCCGGTGTGATTTCCTTTGCGATGTGGTCGATCAGGGGCTGGTAGATATGTTGGATCGAGGTGGTATCCACGCCCCACGGCAAGACGGTGCTTCTTGGCGAGGAAATCTTTGAGGAGCGTCATGTACTTGGTTTCTTGCGCGACGTAGACCATGCCCTGGAAGCCAATGTCTTTGTACAGCCAGATAGACCAACTCAAGCGATCCTGCCGTACATGGATATCAAAGAGTTAGTGACATGCAACCGGGGCGATGACTAGACGAGCACGGGGGGACCGACGTCATTGTAGATAGTAAGTTGGTCTTTGAGGACTTTGTAGCGCTGTTCATTGGTGGCTTCGGTGGCTTCGCCGTCGTATTGCTTGCGAGCGTAGACTGGGCCCCATTCACCGTTCCAGACGCAAAGACCGCGCTGGTCCATCCATTCTCGCTTCTTTTCATAACTCTTCTTCATTCTCCTGCGTTGTTCGTTGTTGCTGACATATTTCTCAGGAGAGGCGGGAAAACCAAAGACGGAGTAATCTGGCAATAATAAGAAATGATAACCAGATAACCAGAGTCTGTTGTGTCAGCTCAGATCGCTTGAGGGCTCTTACCATGGATCGAGTACGCCGTGTTCGCCCACTTCTTGTGAACGTCACCAAAGTGGGAAAAATCAGAGGCGAACGTGTTGCCATCAAAGTAAATTATGTGCTCGGTGTCAACGGCGCGAATAGCATCGTACACCCGCTCGTAAAACTTGACGACGGTCGTGTGCGTAGGGTCTGTGGGCTCGTTCAGGGGGTTGTACCCAGCGATCCACTTATGCCCGACGTAGTGCTTGGCGAGCTCCGTCCACAGCCAGATCGTACGGTCCTGAAAGTCCTTGTGGATCCAAAAGTTGGCGATGTGAGTGCCAGCGTCGGAGTGCCAGTCCGTGTTCTGTCCTCCGGGTGCGGTGTGCAGGTCGAGGATGGTGTAAATGCCTTGCTGGGCACAGAGGTCGATGACGCGGTCGAGGTGCTTGAAGCCCTCCTCCTTGAGTACGCGGGGGTTCATGTCATCTGGGGGACAAGATATCGGTAAGGGCTCCAGGGTCGACTGTGCCTACCAAGAGATCACCTTCGAAATGCCTGTAATTGAACGGCAAGCGAATACAGTTCAAACCAAGCTTTTTGAAGAACTTGGCATCCTCCTCCTGGAAGAAATACTCCAAAAACTGTGAGAGACGGACGTTGTCAGTGATATGTACACAATAGAGAAGAAGAAGGACAGCAATTCGGTCCCGCGCTACTGGCTCGGCGGGACACAGTCACACACCTTGTCGAAAAAGAACGCGGAATTCTCGTGTCCAATGACGTCCGCAAGGGCAGTGCGGATCTGGAATTCACAACCAGGATAACCGGCGATGAAGTTCTCCATGCTGCGCAAGGTGACGATAAGCTCTCTGCCTGCTCGACAAGTTGGTGGGACATACTTCATCCATCCGCCAAGACCAGCTCCGCGGAGGATGATTTCGTTGCCATCCCCGTCGACGATCTCGGTCCCTGAAACCGTTAGGTAGGATGCCATGGCTCAAGATGTGCTTTGAGGGGAGATCATCTAGGGTGTTTGGCGGTCCCTCTAAGTGTACACTAAAGTCCAGTCTCGGACTCCGGAGTGAACACATGATCAACCGATATTTCTCCGCTCATCTTAACGGGATGCATCCAAAGCACTGGCAATACCAGACACCAAGCGGTCAGGGATCACAGGGCTGCTCGCGAGTGTGGGGCAGAACGTCGCCATTTCATTTCTTCCTCATCCATCTCGGGAGCCATATTGGCAGTGTGCACAACGGAACCCGTGGCATTCATCTCATGTACAGCCTAGATCTACAAAACGGGTTTCCTGTGAGAAAGCATCGGACAAGGTCTATATAGTATGTCAGGATAAAGCGACCCGGTGAAGTGTGTAACAAGTCCACGTTTGACAACTATAGTAACAGGATGATGGTATCGTGGTATTCAATGGGAATCGTAAAATGCACAGTGGGGTTGGAACATTTAGTTGGGATAGATATCAAAAACCGTCCCTCGCCATTAAAAAAGATCGTGTGTGGTTGGCTGCGTCGGATGTCGTGAATATATCATGCAGGATGCTTCTCTAAAACGTCCCCATCGCTTATCTGTGAGGAGGCGCCCCGTGCCGCGGATCCGAACATCTTCATCGTTCGAGAAACTTGAGCGCATCTCCCCGGCTCGATATCCTAGCTCGCGGATCCTCTTCGACCCCCGGAATTTCGCCATGCTTCGTAAGATGGTGCCAATAGAGTATGTCCCCCGCCTTGAGCTTGCGAGGGGAAGGCTCAGGGGTTGCCCCTCTTGTCTCCGACAGCGTCCGAGGGACGGGATTATGCAGGAACGGAGTCTGCAGGGGCCGAGGAGAACGACGAGGCGAACTCGGAGGGACAGAAGTGAGTAGGTCAGGTGAAGAGTGGGCAGAAGAGGGAATTGAGTCTGGTGATTCCATTTGTGGAAAGGGCAGATCATCAAAACCTAGCGACGGAGATGATGTTTGGAGTGGCTGTAAACTACTGGGCCGCCGATGTGCCGTTATCTCGGCAGAGTGAAAAATGGCGGGATACGCAGGTGTAAGTGGTGGCGGAGATGAAGGTGGAGGGGGGGGTGGATACTCGACGGGGAAAACACCGGGTTCGTCGGGGATATGGTGTCGCTCCGAGGCAATAATTTCGCTCGAGTGGAAAACAAACCGGTGGCCGTTAGTCGCACGGTTTGTGGCAGAAATTGAAGACGTACACCTGGAACACTAATTGAATCAGGGTCAAAGTGTATCCGTGGAATTTAAACAATTCAATTGATCAAATCTCACGGGAATCACGATCATGTAGCCGACAGCGGAACCGCAAGTATGGCAGCAGAGTGTCTGAGTGAGGCACTCGCAAGTACGTGGGGCAGATGGAGCAGCGGAAGGACGACAAGGGGGTGGGCGGAGCACATCTGGATTTGTGGAGTACGCAGAACAATTTACAGGGAGGGCGTCAGTAGAGAAAAGAGAGACATTGGGTCTGAGTAACAGTACAGCCTATAAGATCGGATTAGTTTTCGAACGGGAGAACTCGCTGAACGATATGGGGAGAAGACTTGCTTTCATGCCACGATTCGTTAGAAATGTGCCACAGGACCTACAGTCGAGGATCCAGACTTTGTGAACGAGCTGAGGTGGTTGCGGGGTAGGATAGGGGTTGTGTTGGAGAAATGGGATGTGGGGCTGCCAGTTCGCAGAGGCCTGAGGGAGTGCGAAATGGCTGAAGATGGTCGATGAAGGGGGAGTGGCGGTAAAGTGAGGTGGTAAGGAGGGAGAGTAGAGTCTGTCATAGTAGGTGGGGCTACCGCTGCTATCGAAATGAGCGTGTGTATAGACAGCATCCGGATGTCTGTGGGGGCGAGGGGGCGAAGGGCGCGGGTAAGGGTTGGGAGGGTCGCGGGAAGAAGGGAGATTGGATAAGTCGTCGAAGGAAGGGGACGGGTCGGGAATTGTGAGTGCGGGCATTGTTGGGATGGAGAGAGCGGAGTGGGCGACGAGGAGGAGGGGGAGAAAGGAGTGGAATATGTCTCGCCTGAGAGCGAGTCTTACTTATAACGAGTCCGACATCGAAGACATTCCCAAGTAGTCGATCCCTTACATTATATAAGCATCGGATAATCCCGACCTGCCCGGCTATCTGACAGCACTAAGCCAAACTGACCCGAGCATGGCCGACAACATCCCCGTCCTCACCCAGTCCCACTCTGCCGTCGCCCCCAAAAAGCGCGCAAAGCATGCCCGGATGAAGGAGATCGTATTCGACGAGGAAGCTCGGAGGTTGGTGCCTTTTTCTCTTCCATTGTGCACGGGACCGACCGCGGCAGATCCTTCCTGACGGGGTTCCACAAACGCAAGGTCGCACGACGCGAGCATGCAAAGAAAAAGGCACAGCTCAGAGAGAAGCAGGAAAGACTCGAGACGCGGCGAGAGGTACCCTCCTTGTTTTCACCCGTTCACGCTTCTCATCGCGTTGTAGCATCGTCGCGCTCTTGCGGAACGGGCCGCACGGAATGCCGCCGAAGTTGAACTGGCATATGGGGCCCTTGCAGGTACGGATCTCGATTCTACTTGTATCATCCTGATTGTGCATAAACAGATGGCGATGGTGACGAGTGGGATGGAGTGACCAGCGAACGCGAGGCGGTGGAGGAAGAGTATGAGGGAGAGGAGCAACTGGCGACGGTGACGGTGGTGCAAGACATTGATCTCTCTACACTGATACATGGACCGCCTGGGCCGGGGCGAGGGGGGGAGCGAGTTGCCCGACACGGCGAGCGACGGACGGAAGGGGTCGAGCGGAAGCGGAAGTAGTCTACCTTTGTAGGCCTGTATTCGGCGTTTCTCGGAACATCCGGCCGGACAAGTTAGGGTTTTTCCCACGCGATCATGAACTCGCTCTACACGCTCGGTACGAGACAGACAAACTCACTCACCGCCGACCTCGAACGTCTCAGAAATGGCGACCATTCTGCATCCCTCCTAGGTCTGTATCCATCCCTCCCCCCAGCCAACCTCTCAAGCAGCCCCCTCCGTTAGGACAGATATCCGCCTCCCTCGCCGCTATGCAGCGCACCATCGAAGATTATGACGCCATGATAAAGAGAGAAATCATAAAGACAAAGCAGGAAAAGGGTCAAATGTACTTGTTCCATCTCTATCCTTCTTCTCAGCTCACCACCACCCAGGCGGGTACAACGGTTTCGTGCAGACTATACAGACCTAAAGAGCCAGTTTGAACGCATAAAGAACGAAGTACGCTTCTCCCTCGACTTCGTGCCTCCTCTTCTAAAACATTTCCACAGAGAGCCGCCTCGCAGCGCAATGAACTCCTCCAGGGTGCACCATCAGGTATTCACTCACCGTCTGCGTCAGATGCGCGAAGACGCTTTGCACCAACTGGCCAGTTGACATCCTCACAACACTCCGAGTCGCCTTTCCAAACACCAACATCGCTGCCAAACTCTACTTCGCGCGAACACCACGCTCTTCGTGAACATTCCTTCATCCAAAGCACAGAGGCAAGGCTCGATGAATTCCTTGCCCAGGGACGCGAAGTCTTGGACAACCTTGTCGACCAGCGCAACGTGTTAAAGGGCACTCAAAGGCGTTTACTTGATGCCGCAAACACGCTGGGCCTCAGTCGTGACGTGATTGGGTGGATCGAGCGACGGAGGTAAGGGCCTTGAGCTCCTTTGATACGTATTATTGACATGCTCGCGCAGCACACAGGACATGTATATCTTTCTGGGGGGCGCGGTGTTCACGTTTGTCTGTTTCTTTTTGATCTGGAGGTATCTAGGCTAGTCCGGACTGTTCTTTCTGTACTTTTTCTCTGCTCTTGTGCGCAACGCCGTAGCGACGTGGCTCCGGACTCGGCTTGAACTGTATTGAGCCGGGATTAGCGAAGCATACCAAAACGGGATATGCTCAGCTTCACCTGCTCTTGTCACGACTCGCGTTGAACGAAGCGACGGCCTTCTTGACATGATGACCGCGGGACCCTCCAATTCTGTATACGACTATACGGAAGGCGCATCTGCCATTGATATCGATGATGTGGCCACACAACGTTCTCAGGCACGGCGAGATTCCCAGTACGGCGGCCCCGACGACGCCGACGGTGCAATGTTCGATGGTCCAGGTCACATAGCAATACCCTCCAGCGCCTCGAGAATGTCTTATACCGAACAGGGTTTGACAGTCAAACGAAGCTCCGAATGGTCGAGGAGTAGGAGGAGGAGCGAGGACGGTACAATCGCAGGCTCTCTTTCAGGGAGAGCACGGGGTAAACGCAGATTCAGCGCGGAGAGTCAAATCTCGCAGGTATCTGTGGTGAGTGGAGCAGAAAGCGGGGCAGAAGAGGAGAGCGGGTTGCTGGTTGGTAGCATTGGGAGGCAACCCAGGCGTTCACTATCGCCGACGATGAACAGGTCGTCCGTATTCGAGAACATCGCTCAGTTGTTCGGTAGGGGCGGAGGGGAGCCCTCAGCACGTCGGGCGTCTGTTTCTCACTCTGTCTCGCCCTCCCGACGCTCGAGACGCAGCAGGCTTTCAGATGCAGGATCCGACTATGCCCTTGGGTTAGATGACGAAGGCGAGGAGCGCTGGGGCTATTCATCGGGCGAGGAAGACGACAGCGCCGAGTCTCATGTCTCACGATCATCTAACCCCGTTGCAAGCGATGTTGACTTTGGCTCAGAGCCACCATCACCCAGCGCCCCTCCTTCGCACCTACCGTTATTTGCATCCGATCCAATTTTTGGAGACGAAGTTCGTATAGAAATAGATGCCCCTTTAGACTCTCTGGATCCACCACCGCCGGGTCCACCCAGTAGACAGACGATATATGTCGCGGACGAGGACAGCACCCTGCGGTTCGTGGGCTACGAAGTCATACTTTGGCGTCAACGGCTTTGGTGGGCGCTGAGTGTGTTGACATTTGGCATGCTCGCGCTCCTTGGTCACTGGTTCCCTCGTTTATGGCTTCGGTGGGTGGTTCATGAAAAGGCTTTCAAGGATCTCAAACATGGTTTTGTGGTCATCGAGGTATGTGTGCATCCCCCCTCAAATGTACTCGTGTGTCACCATGTCCCAGTCTCCATACAGAGATATAACACTATTTCCCGTTAGACAGATCGCATACCCTTACGAGCGGTCGACTGTCTTTCTTAGTACCTCACCAGAGTCGAATGGACGACCTCGGAAACTCTCTGCGTCTTCGAGGTCAAAACCAAATGGTGATGACAATAAAGTTGAAATGCTGCAAGATCTTCACATTGTCGACTACCGTTACTCACGGTTTGCATTAGACAATCGAACAGGATTATTCGTAATGGTCAGGTAGGTTTTGCGATTCAGTACATCACACACCCCCTTCTTATGTTACCCCAGGGACTGGAGAGACCCGACTTGGACAGGATCACAGGCTGTGCAGAATGGCTTATTGGAAGATACCAGGAAGCAACGTCTAACACTGTTTGGCCTGAATCTGCTCGACATCGCTGGGAAATCAACTTTGGCACTTCTTATAGATGAGGTATGCGTGCGTAAGCCATGCGGTGCGGTAAACTAATGTCGGAGAAGATTATCCATCCATTTTATGTCTTTCAAGTTGCAAGCATTATCCTATGGTCTCTCGACGACTATATTTATTATGCCTTCTGTATCGCACTAATATCTACATTGAGTGCGGTAACAACGCTCGTGGATACCAAGAAGGTGAACTTGGTTCCCTGGGACTCGGCGCGGAGTACTGAACATCACATAGACCATCAGACGGATGCGCGAGATGTCGCGCTTTTCATGCGAAGTTGTCGTATACGCCGACAGAAAGTGTAGGTTTTCTTCTCTCTCTTGACCCGCTATGACAATGACGAGCTCGCTCAGGGACTGTCGTCGACTCTTCGCAGCTTGTGCCGGGAGACATTGTTAATCTCTCCGAACTACGTGCCCCCTCTTTCCCAGCAGATATGTTCCTTTTGTCGGGCGATGTCATTGTAAATGAGAGCATGCTCACCGGCGAGAGTGTGCCGGTCTCGAAGAATTCAGCAAAAGACGAGGACATTGCACGGTGGCGGGACCTCAAGGATATTCAGGGCGACCTTGCTAAGAGTTTCGTTTATGCTGGCACCCGAGTGGTCCGTATCCGTGGCGCGCTCGCTCTTGACGGAGGTGTCGGAAGACCGGCCCTTGGACTTGTTATTCGAACAGGTGATTTCTGTGTCTTCGTTCCCAGCTCGAACATGCTGACATCGTCGGACAGGATTCAACACGACAAAAGGTGCCCTTATTCGGTCGATGTTGTTTCCAAAACCGATAGGATTCAAGTTCTATCGAGACTCGATCCGTTTCATCGCTGTACTCGCCGGAATAGCTGGTCTGGGCTTCTGCGCGAGTGCCGTTCAGTTCGTTAGGCTCGGGGTAAGGTGTCCTTGAACAACGTTTCTGTTATTCTGACTTGCTAGTATAGGTTAGATGGGACACGATCGTTTTTCGTGCTTTGGACCTTATCACGATCGTCGTTCCTCCAGCTCTTCCGGCTACCTTGTCCATCGGTACCAGCTTTGCGATCAGTCGTCTTCGCAAGCTGGGGATCTTTTGCATCTCTCCCACTCGGGTCAATGTAGGCGGGAAGATCAACGTATGTTGCTTCGACAAGACTGGCACACTCACTGAAGACGGACTCGACATCTTTGGGGTACGATCGTTCGATCGCTCGGAGCACCGGTTCGGCGAACTCATTAATATCGTGCACGATCTTCCTACCGCACGAGACCGTGCCAGCTTTCTGCATGCCCTTGCAACCTGCCACTCGCTCAAAATGATCGAGGGAGATGTTATAGGAGATCCATTGGATGTGAAGATGTTCGAATTTACAAAGTGGACGCTTGAAGAAGGACTGGTTGCTGGGACTGGAATCATTAAGGAACGTGGTGGGACTGAACGACCAGCTGCGTTGGTACAAACGGTTGTCCGCCCGCCTGGCAGTGCACAATTCCGACTCGAAGATGCGCTCAAAATCAACGGAAGAGTGCGTCTCTCGATGTGGCTCTTGGCAATATCCTGACTATTACTGTTACCAGCACGCACATTTCCTGGAGTTGGGTGTCATCAGGACATTTGAATTTGTATCCGTCCTACGACGGATGAGTGTTATTGTGAAGAGACTCAAAAGCAACAGAATGGAGATTTATGTCAAGGGCGCACCTGAAGTCATGTTCGATATCTGCGAGAAAGATTCGTGTTCGTCTGATCCCTTACTCGAAGTCCCGGCTTTCTGACCTTTGGAGATGTCAGTTCCGCACGATTACGACGATCTCTTGTCGTACTACACTCGGCGAGGATATCGCGTCATCGCCATCGCGGGTAAGAGTATAGAGGGTTTGTCGTGGCTCAAAGCTCAGAAAATGAAACGGTTGGTCATCGTTCTCTATGATACGACAATCAGTGCTCATAATCACCATTAGCGAACAAGCCGAGTCTAACCTGCGTTTTCTCGGGCTGATCATTTTCGAAAACAAGTTGAAACCGGGCACCACGCCTGCCATCCAGACTCTAAGAACTGCACATCTGGCATGTCGGATGATCACGGGCGATAATCCTCTCACCGCTGTCAGTGTGGCAAGAGAGTGTAGTCTGATCAATCCAGCTGCCCACGTCTTTGCGCCGGCATTCATTCAAGGTATGCTGGACACTCAGGTTACATTCCGTCTTGACATATTATGTAGGGAATGTTACCACACCATTCTCGAAGTTGGAATGGTCATGCATGGATGATCCTCCGTGGAAGCTGGACGATTACAGCCTTCGGCCACTGGCGCCGCCAAACCATAGCGTAGCGGAGGACGAGATTGCCTACCAAGACTATACACTCGTTGTGACAGGTGATGTTTTCAGGTGGATGATCAACTATGCCCCACTCGAGACTCTTCAGCGTGTATGTTGAAGTGCATCTCTTCTGCTTCGGATCCTCACTGACTGTTCATAGATGCTCGTGAAGACGCAAGTCTTTGCGCGAATGTCACCGGATGAGAAGAACGAAGTAGTGGAACGCCTGCAAGCGCTCGGCTACACTGTTTTGATGTGTGGGGATGGTGCGAACGACTGCGCAGCACTCAAGGCTGCTGACGTCGGGATCTCGCTGTCTGAAGCGGAGGCATCCGTTGCAGCACCTTTCACGAGTAATGTCCCGGATATCAGTTGCGTTATTGATGTCATCAAGGAGGGCAGAGCCGCTTTAGTCACCAGTTTCTCATGTTTCAAGTATATGTGAGCGTTACCCTAAACTCGTAGGACACATCTGACCGCATTACAGGGCGTTATATTCCCTTATTCAGTTCACTACTATAACGTTGCTGTACTCGTTCGCGTCGTCGCTTGGAGACTTCCAGGTGAGTGATATCTCCATCAGAATGGATGGATGATCAACTTGAAACAGTTCCTCTATATTGATCTATTCATCATTATTCCTGTTGCGGTCTCTAGTAAGCCCCCGCGGCGCGAGCTTCCGTCTCGGTGCTGATTTACTATTTCAGTGGGTCGGACGCTTCCGTTCCCGAAGATCTATTCCAAGCGACCGACCGCTAGTCTTGTATCGAAAAAAATCCTCGTTAGTTTAGTTGGACAGGTCGTTATTACAAGTGGAGTGCAATTGTTCACATTTATCTGGGTTCGACGTCAAGAATGGTGAGTTGAAACAGGGATGAGCTATGTTGCCGAGCCGACGAATTTTAGGTATACACCACCACCGATGGATAACCCAAATCGCGAGGATCAACACCTGGACGCGACCAATTATGAAAACACTGTATTGTTCCTGGTGTCTTGCTTCCAGTATGTGCTGGTAGCCGCGGTATTCAGCATCGGTCCTCCGTACCGGAAGTCGATGTGGACGAATGGTGAGTAGATTCGATATGTGTGATCGGGCATTTCTAAAATGAAGTGGCCGACAGGATGGTTGATGGTATCCATCATCGCCTTGTCGCTGTTCAATCTCTTCGTCCTGCTCCGCCCTCCGAAAGCGCTGGAGCTAATCCTTGAGTTGATGCCGATTCCTTTCTCGGCACGGGCATCGCTTGCGGCATTTGTACTGGTGAACGTTATAGTGTCACTCGCCTTTGAGGAGTGGGCGACACAGCTGATTGCAAAGCTGATTGGAGCGCTGATGAAGTTGCAACGGGAGAGGAAGCGGTATCGGGAAGGAAAGGCCTACAAGGCAGTTGAGGGCGGGATGAGCTGATTTTATGGTGCAGTGTATATACGTGAGCAATGCAAATGATATGATTTGATTAGAGGCTAGGGGCTGTTGCGTCGCTATGCCAATAAATATTCGCATTGTCCTCGACTCATCCGCTAGTCGCCCCAGAGGCACTTTTTATCCTCCCACCATCAAGAGCTGGCTCTTCGATCTTTTCAACATCGCAATGTACTCTCGCATCGTCGTCGTTCTCTGTCTCTTCGTTTCATCGGGTCTCGTGGCTGCTTTCTCTTCGCCTGATCTTGCTCTTCGTCAAGTTGCCTCGGTCACTGTACCTACAGCCCTTGCTTCGCCCACGTCCTTTACAACCACCAACACCATTCAGACGTGAGTCTGCATACTGGCACACCATGATATGGCTGACGTTGACACCTCGCAGTGCCAATGGCACCATGACCGAGACCTGTGTCTTCACCTTCACCCCAGTCGGCCAACAAGTCCAAGAGATTCAGAATTGTACCGTGTCTGTGGGTGGCCCCCAGGTGTTCA